>CM076580.1:1634763170-1634855652 GCA_034641835.2 Pinus albicaulis | reverse complement strand
GGAGGATTGTTTAACGCTTAAGACGCTTATAAAATCCTGCAACATAAAAAAATAATTAAAAAAAACCCTACGTTTTAGTGTATGACTACTTTGGAGGCTTCGCGAAGGGCGAAAGGAGCAGTGAGGAGGGGAAAATGCAAGGCGGAGGAGGTTCTGCTGAAAAATCTGCGAAAATAGGTTTAAATTTGAAATATTGGAGTGGAAATAGAGGAAAGTGGTTTCGGAAAACCATGAATGGTTTTCATGCACGAAATGAGTGGTAAGATATTTATCTGGGAATGGACGCGATACGGGTCTTTGATTGACACGTGTCCAGGCGAAAACTGCCTATTTCACGTCGAAATCGAGCGATTGGTTTTATTTGTGAAATGAACACGAAACATGATTGGGACCGTTAGATCTTCGGGCCGAAGATCTACGGTCATGGATGAGCGTGAAAAATGGAAGTGTGTGCGGTGGAAACACGTGGTGGGGCTGGGGTGATGTCACCTTTTTTGACGCGTAGCGGGAGGGCTTTTAGGTCGGGAAAACCTTAGTTTTAAAATGTTAAAATGAAATAATCCGGCTATGGATAAATACAAAGGAAAAAAGATTTTTTACAAGGGGCATGCTGGTTGAAAGAAATAAGGGAAGGAGGCTTAGGAAATGGGGAAAATAGGGTCTCATGGGAGAAAATGGAAACTGAGAGCAGAGGGATAAGGGGCTAAGTCAAAAAAGGAAATCACATCGACGGTGGAAACATGTGTAGGAACACAAGATTTTTGAAATTGTGATGGCCGATGAGAGGGGCTAAAAGTAGGTGCTAGGGCATGGTCCCATGGAGGAGAAAGTGACCAGGGGCCATGGTAAAAATGTAATGTTCCCACTTAGCCTTAGCTAAGAGGAACATTTAATTTTGTTTTAATTTCTGTTTCATGAATAAATGAATAAAGGAGGACATGTAAAACTCCTAAAAAGTATGAATAAATCAATGCCCATGTGAAGAAAGAAAAATTAGGGCTATGTAAATAATCACTTGAAGGTGTGGAAAAGGTTTGAGCTAAAGACCGGGTCAACCTTGACCAAATCAACAACGCTGTCTAGGTGCATTGCATCTCCAAAAGGGACAACGCAGTTCTAGAAGGACGCCTCTAATGTGAAAAGGACTAACTCATCAAGATGGTTTAGGGTTTGCAAGAGCTTTCTCATCTTATAAAAGGAAGAGGAGGGCAGCAAAAGAAGGTTGTTGATAGATCATATTTATGAGTATTTGTGTGCTTAGACAAATACCATTCTCTGCTCTTGAGTGGAGAATTGTATATGGAATTCCTATGGAGGAGTTTCACCTCTTGTTTTGATGATTCAATGAAGAAATTTTGCTAAATTGAACCACTATTAGGCTTGAGGCCAAGCTCCTACTTACATTGGCAGTGCTGATCCATTGAGGGTTTTGCTGTCTCTGCAAACTGCAGCAAGTGGTGATCTAGATTTGCAGAGATCTAGTGTATTTTGAGAGCCTCTCTCCATGGAGTAGGTCCTTTGACCTCCTGGAAGAGTGTATCATTTCTTGTACTTAAAATATGCAATTCTTCAGTAGTTTTTGTGTCATTTTAGCTACAGCGTTGTCCCACTAGGTAGACTGCATTATTTATGTATGAGGGTTTGCAGGTTGTCTTGCTCATAGTTTAGATCAGAGATCTATTGTGCTGGGCTTTGCCTTTCACTTGTGATCCATGGATTGGATTGCTGATATATGCTCTATTAAGATATGATCCATTGTAATGAAATTTTATATTCAGAAATTTACTGTAGCAGTTTCTAGATCTGCAACTTGCTTCTCAGATCTACTCTTATTCATGCATGCTTTTATCAAAATTCCAAGTGGATCTTGTAGAGAAAACGATATAGTTTCTAGATTTGGTATATATATAATATTTTGTCCATAGATCTATCCTATATCTGAGTTGTAACTTCCAGCTGCTGAACCTCCTGAAAAATAACACTGTTGAAGCATTTCTGCAAATGTACTTGTGTTCCTGCTCTCTTTTCTGAAGATTTGTTGTTGTATTGGCTCATGCATTCTACTGTATAATGAAAGGGCTTTATCATAATGTTGATTTTCTGCTGTAAGACTGAAATATAAGTCTCCTTTCTGGTCTCCTTAGAAAATCTGCTAAAACTGCGCAATTCCTGAAGTAGTGCTTGCATTTTGCTGCATCCTTCCTCTTTGAGTGCTTTTTAGCTAGTCAAGTTTTTGGGAGATTTGTTTAAATAGTATAAACTGATTTTTTTCTGATGAAATTCCATATATAAGTCACATACAACATAAATGAGGGGAAAAAATCCTTGATCTACATTATTTTTGCAAATTTTTACTTATACATCATTTTCCTTGAGCACCTTCTTGAAATTCTTGAAAAGGGGATTATTCCAAGTTCTATAGACAGAGTTTGCAGATGGCCAGGTAGCCTCTGGATATCATCATTTTTCAAGGGTGACATATCTATTAAATTACCCTATATTCAATCTCTGGGATAGAATCTTGATATTCCTGGAAAAGGGATATTACAGTGTTTTCGGAGCTCCACTCTTGGCAGAGCCTATGCTAGCATTGGAGCACCAGTCATGCTGCATTCCGAAGATGAAGATCCTCTTATTGAGACAAAGAGGATATACCAGAATAGAAGTCATAAAAATTATGACTATACTACTGAAGACCTTGACAGAGGTCAAGACAAGGGGAAAGCCCCTGTGAATGAGAAGGATGAGAAGGATAAGGAAGCAGAGGAGTTTGCAAAAAATCTCCTAGAGACCATGAAAAATATTTCCAAGGAGATCAAGGAGATGAGGGTGGATAGAATGAGAGAGTCTCTTGGGAGATTCCATCAAGGAGAAAGTTTTGAAATATCTCATTATGGGACTGGTTAGCCTATGAGCATGCCATAACTCCCACAGGCCTCCCAACGCTCTACTATGCCGACCTTCTTGGCTGTAGAGAATGAGGGACCACAAGACCCAACCTCCTTGGAAGGTTAATTTGTGGAATATGACTCAAAAAGTTAGAGGTTCAAGGATAACTTGAGCTTTGAAGAATTTTACCATCTCAAGGACTAGAGGAGGCCATGGCAATAGTACAAAGATGGAGGTTTCCTTCATGGGAGGCACCACACTATGGGCAGGTTCTTATTGCCTAAGTTCGATGGATCACCCTCTTGTTCTTCCAAATCATGGGTGGAAATTTTGGACATCTATTTCCAGTTGAATAAAGTTCCCGAAGTAGAAGCCATCAAGATTTCTGCATTGCATTTTGAGGGTGAAGCCCACAACTGGTGGTTTCATGGTCTATCTACATTGGCACATAGAAATGCGTTTACATACGCTGAGTTCACTAGGATAATAGTGGATAGATTTTATCAGAAAGATCCAGAGGCCCCTTTTATAAGCTTGGCAAAGCTTAAGCAGAGAGGACATGCAGAGGCCTATATCTCTGAATTCTTGAGGTTGTCTGTAATGGTCCCTGATCTATCAGTAGCAAGGAGAGTCTACATGTTCATTGATGGCCTGGAGGAACCTTTGCATGGGTTGGTTAAGTCTACCAAGCCCATCACTTTGCATGATGCCATTGAGAGTGCTAGGGATCTCCAAGATGCCTTGCCAAGAGAAAAGGCAACTTTCCAAAGCATAACCCCTCACTCTTATAAGGGGAAAGAAGGGGAAGCTGCTCCATCCAAGGAGAGCTCAATGAAGAAAACTATTGACATTGATCTTCGGAGGGAGTTGAGGAAAAAGAGATTGTGTTTCACTTGTCAAGAGCCATGGGTACTGGAACATAGATGTGCTACTGGAAGAGCACATTATATTGAAGTCTTCTTTGATTTTGAGGAGGAAGAGGGAAATGATGGACCTAGGATAGGTCACAACGCTAGTGATGATGAGGAGGAGGATCAATCACCATCCAGAGAGGAAGAGGGAGCCTTTTCTCCAACAAGTGGGAATCTTGCTTCTTTGAGGGGAGTGGCCAAGTACTTGACCCTAAGAGTACAAGGTTCTATCATGAACCAGAGAATGTCTATTTTGATTGACAGTGGGGAAACCCATAATTTTATTGATGCTCACCCTGTACGGAGGAGAGGGATCCCCATAGATAATTTTTATGGGTTCTCTGTTTTGTTTCCGGGAGATAGAACTATGCAGTGCATGTAGTATGTTCCATCACTTTTTGTGACTATGGGAATCTACACCTTGGTGGACCATTTCTTTGTAGTTGAAATACTAGACACCAACATCATCTTGGGTGTCCAGTGGTTGATTACCTTGGGAAAAGTCACCACTGATTGGAAGGCATTGCAGATGGAGTGGGTGGACTTGAAGAGTGGGAAACAAAAAATCATTCAAGGCATGAAAACCTATCCTTCACCTGATGTTTCCACCCAAAAAATAGAGATGTAATTGCACAGTGGGGGAAAGGACCTCACAGTTCCTTCTCTCATGGTTATGAGAATGTTGCAAGGAACATTCCTACCTCATGGAAAGCCACTTGTAATGCCATTAGATTCTAATAATGTGGGGGAAGCCTCACAAAGTGCTGGAACAATGGAAGAGAAAGCCACGACACTGTGGGAGGAAGCAAAGGGGAGGATCAACCTTCCCACAAACAATTTTAGAATGTGTAATGTAAAAGAAACAATCAGTAACAAGGCAAGCACCACCATAGATGCATCAACAACGCTGTCCTTATTTAGCTATGTAGATCCTTATTGGAGATCTCAACTCCTTGTGGAGTACTACAAATATCTGCACACCGGAATGATATCAGATGGAATGAAGCAAGGAGGAGGCTATTTGGTCCATGAAGGGGTCATCTATCATCTTGGTAAAGTATTCTTGTCTCAAGCTTCCAATATTAAGCAAGAGATATTAGAAAGAGCACACAAAGAGTTCCTTTCCAGCTATATGCAGTCAACAAATATCTACTCCCTAATCATGAGGAGTTTTGACTGGGAGGGTATGAAGGAAGAACTACATCAACACTATGACTGGGAGGAAATACATTAGCACTTACAAGAGTGCAATAGTTATGAGGATATGGGGCAGCCAAAGGACTCTATGCAGGAGATATTTTAGCCATCTCTTCCTTCTCTTAAAAGAGGAGGAATGCCCATGCCTAACTTCATGTGTGTGGGGGACTTGAATGGTAAAGAATTTGATCCTATGGAACATGCTTATTTTTTTGATTTGACACATTCTCTTACCATATGTATGTAGGCCATGGCTCCTACAAGGAGTGACATTACATGTAGATCTCATGGCATTGATGAGGCCAATAAAAATTCTAAATATGGCCACTACCTTGAGGTGCAAAGGGAGATTCTCTATCATGATGGGTGTTTCCCAAAGGCACCTAACTTGGGCCTCACTTTCAGCCATGTCAAAGTGACCCATGCAGTAAAGATATGATGGGAGTACCACCTACCACACTCATATCTACTCAAAACAAGGAGTGCACTACATTGGTACCTTATGTGGGATTGTGACCCACCTCCTCAAGTGCAAATTTCAGTTTGCATATATGTGATTTTGCTTCCTTACATAGATGATATATTGGTATTGTTTATGGGTTTGTATGGGAAAAGAGTGGGAAGTGTATATGTACCATATGGGATGGAAATTTATATTATACTTCATGATAGATGTTTTAGATGTGACATGGCTCAACCCCTGTTTATTTCTGTTGAGTTTTACTCTCCTGAAGGGATAGACTATGCCCCTATCATGTTAGCATTGGAGGAGAAATTTCTGATGTATTGGCTTGATGAACACTTGGTCCATGATGAAAGCTTGATCCTTGATGGTGACATCAATGGAGATGGAGAAGAACTACAACTCTTACCCTGTCAGCTGCTTGAGGACAAGCAACATTTTGGAGGGGAGGACTGTAATGTTCCCACTTAGCCTTAGCTAAGAGGAACATTCAATTTTGTTTTAATTTCTGTTTCAAGAATAAATGAATAAAGGAGGACATGTAAAACTCCTAAAAATTATGAATAAATCAATTCCCATGTGAACAAAGACAAATGAGGGCTATGTAAATAATCACTTGTAGGTGTGAAAGAGGTTTGAACTAAAGACTGGGTCAACCTTGACCAAATCAACAATGCTGTTTAGGTTCACTGCATCTCCAAAAGGGACAACGCAGTTCTATAAGGGAGCCTCTAATGTGAAAAGGGCTAACTAATCAAGATGGTTTAGGGTTTGCAAGAGATTTCTCATCTTCTAAAAGGAAAAGGAGGGTAGCAAGAGAAGGTTGTTGATAGATCATATTTCTGAGTATTTGTGTGCTTAGACAAATACCATTCTCTGTTGTTGAGTGGAGGATTGTATCTTGAATTCCTATGTAGGAATTTAAACTCTTCCTTTGATGATTCAAGGAGGAAAGTTTGATGAATTGTACCATTATTAGGCTTGAGGCCAAGCTCCTACTTACATTGGCAGTGCTGATCCATTGAGGGTTTTGCTGTCTCTGCAAGCTGCAGCAAGTGGTGATCTAGATCTGCAGAGATCTAGTGTATTTTGAGAGCCTCTCTCCATGGAGTAGGTCCTTTGACCTCCTAGAAGAGTGTATCATTTCTTATACTTCAGATCTGCAATTCTTCAGTAGTTTTCTGTGTCATTTGAGCTACAATGCTGTCCCACTGGGTAAACTGCGTTGTTTATGTATGAGGGTTTGCAGGTTGTCTTGCTCATAGTTTAGATCAGAGATCTCTTGTGCCGGGTGTTGAGAATTGGAAAAGGTATGCATTTTCCATGTATTTCTTTATCTTTTTCCTTTAATCATGACTTCTTTATATTCTAGAATGACAATATATTGAAGAATTACAATATAATTGAGGATATTAGTGCTTATTTTGAAATTAACTAAAGATTGTCTTTTCTTCTATATAGGAAATAAATGAAGTGGGTAGCCACCATTCAGAAGGAAAAGATAAAGCAGGTGTAACTGCTGTCCCTTTAACAAAACGCCGTATCCAGACAAGAAAATCAAGATTGGATCGCACAGTCAAAGTAAAGAAAGGAACAACGCGGTATCAACACAAGAGGACAAAAGGATAACTAAAGTTAGAAGATAGAGCGAATCCCTCAAGATCTCTCGATCCTGAGGGATCGCTGCTCAAAGTTATCAGAACTTCTTGTTTCATCCGCTGGTTGTTATAAAAGAACAACGCTTGTAGAAATCACAACATTGGACATGTTATGATTATTCAGATTTCCTTTTGTAATTTCATGATTGTTCATTGACTCTCATTAATTTAAATAGAGTATGATTGCTTGTAATATTTGCTACAGATGATTAATACATAAATTCGGTTTCCGTTCCATTATTTGATACTGGAGTAGCTCGACGGTGCTTCACTAGCAGCTAAGGGCCTGGCCCTGGTGGATCCACTTGCTATTTGTACCTTTATTTTCCAATTCCATTCGTGTGATGGTTTGTGTTGGTGTCTGTGTTTTTGAGTTTGGCAAATCAAAAGACAAGGCAACATCAGAACCAATCTTTAGAGTTCCAGGATCTAGTCCTCCTGTTCTCAGAGAGGGATCTCTCAAATATTTGTTTGCAAAGGTTTATCTTGTTTGCTTTGATTATGGATTTTAGACTAGTTATTTTAAGTGCAGATGTTTGTTTGGTTGGGTTGAGTTGATACAGAAGAATATGAAAGGTCTAGGAAAGATAGACAGAAAGAGGAAATATCTGATTCATTGGGCAATGGAGTCAAAATAAGGTCATGACAAACTCTTCAAGGGATATGGGATATCAAAGGGAAAATCTAACTTGGCCACAGGATCCTTTGTTTTGAAATGAGATGGACATTAATGTTTTGGAAAGAGAAACTTAATTCTCAACAAAGGGAACTTGAAAAAATAACTTAACAATAAAGAGATATTTGATAGACAGGGCTAACCATAAATTCCACAAACATTCTTTAAGCAAATAATGACTTCAAGACAACTTTTAAAATGAAATCTAAGATTGGGGGAACTCCCTATTTCCTCAAAGATTTTATTTTAAAGGACTTAGAAAACATAAAAGATTCACTGATAGTTGCATTTATAGAAGAGGGAACACCTAAATAACATCTATGCTTACAACTATAATGACCTTCAAAACAACTATTCAAGCAGGGGCAAAGGGTAAGATCAAAACTGACCTCTTTGATTAACTTAAGACAATGGTACTTCAAAGGGAGACTTCAATAACAGCTTTCAAGTGATGGCAGACAAGCAGGGAGAACCATAAATCATGCTGAAACCAAATCTTTGGGCTATCAAGGAAATAAACAAGCATGAAGACTAAAGAGAAGGTTTAAAGCCTCTAAAATACTTCAGCAAAAGAAAACATAAACGAAGAAGGTGAACAGTTCCATATGCTTCCGTGAGCTACTTTGCCTAAAACTTCTACCATCAGAAGAGATTATGAAACATAATGAAAACAGATAAAACATACAACAAGAATACTACCAACAACCAAGCTCATGAATCCAATGATAGAGCCTTCTCGTGAACTAGTAACAACATTATCTACTACATCCAAGAATTAGCACTTGTTTTCACCAACAGATTCGTATATTTATTTTCGGGAGATTACACAGCAGCAACTTGTGAACAAACAAGAACCAACAATCCAACAATTCCTCATCTTATGTATACTATAGAAGATGAGGAGGTGAGAAAGGACACTGGACAAAGGTGCCACCATTACTGCTGCATTAAATAATTTCAAATTTTGAGGGGTTCGATGGAGAAGTGTACAGGTGGATCACTGTATCAATGTTTTACAATTAATATTAAAGCTCGGTGGGAGCTATATTTGACTTTGAGGCTCTATGTTCTGTCTGGAGCAACTCTGCAGATATTTTCTTAAACTCCTTTGGCAGAATTAACTTCTTGGCAGCGCTGGAGGCAGATATTTCCTGAATCAATAACTTCAGCCTCTGTTTTGAATGGTTTGAGGCAACAGGTGGCTATTTGTAGTAGCTGAGGAATCAATTCGCCTCAGTTGAAGCGGTGGAAACCTTTTTGTCAGCGAAACACTTATGATTTTCTTAAATTGTGTCTTAATTCGGGGAATTAGGTTTTTGATAAGCATTCTTAGCCATAATTCCCCAAATCTGTCTTCAACCTTCTGTCCTTCTGCGCTCTGTTCTTCAAAACTTATACTCTTTTAAAATCGCGTTAAAACGCAGTGTCTTGTCAATGTGCAGAGCCGCACAGGGCTTTTTATGGTATCGGCGCCCATGGAACGTCGATCAAACATTCAAATGAAACCCTGTGAATGGTTCTTTTCATAGGCCGAAGGCATGGTAATCGTCATTCCCAACCCCTGGCTTTTCTTCAATAAACGACGGAGACCCTTTAAAACATGCACAAAACATAAAATATATAAAGAAATCCTGCATTTTTTAGGTTTAAACTGCTTCAGATGGCGGGGAAAGGAGCGTAGCCGTTGGATGAAAGCATCCAACGGTGGAGATCTGCGCAAAAAAAAGACAAAGAAGAGCGGGGAGAAGAAATAAGGCGGGGTGATTTCTGGACCGTCCGATCTCGACACGTGGACGGTCCAGATTGAATCAGAAGGTCGCAATCGGGGATTTGCAATCGGGGGTAGTAGACAGGGGAAGCGTTTAAAACATGCTATGCGATAAAATGGAGGCCGTCGATCTACAAATTAGATCGACGGTGGAGAACAAATGGGGGGAAACCAATCGGCGGAACAAAAAAGGTGGATGCGATTGTGCAACCAGAGAAATCGGAGAAATTTGCAATGTGATGAGCATGGAGAAGGCCGATGCGATTTGCGCGATCGGCGGATCGCAATCGGTGGTGGTAAATATTAAAATCGCACCGAAGAAAAGTTCCGATGCGATTGGCACCCGGTTGCGTCTATCTTATATAGAATTGTATAAGGCCCCGGCTTATAGACATAGGCTAACCTGACGGCCTTTGGGTCAAGCGAACCCCAACCCATTGGAAATTTTCCGGGCGAGATTGTGCACGTCATTCTTTAAATTGTCCCGTCAGATTGACAATGATAATTTATTTTTTATCAAAAACTAGAAAGTGTTTAATGCATACAAAACGGATCTAAAAGAAAATGAAAGGTGTTAAGCACCGGAGGCGGGCCCACAGGATATACATATAAAAATCGATGTGATCGGGAGTTTTATAATGCAAAGGTTGATCGCATCGCAAGTTTTAAACATAGCAACAAAACATATGCGCTTGTTTAATTTATTCCGATGCGATAAGCACCGAAAGGCTTTGGCATTTGGTTTTAATGCATGGGTATGTGGGGGAAATAGTTAGGACTTGGCCCAAGGGGCTTAAGTCCATAAAAATAAAACTTTGTTTTTTATGAAGTTCCTTATAGTTTTCAAAGGAATGGGGAGTTTCGGAATAGTCAAAAAATGGGTTTTTAACTATGGATAAGTGATTTTCATAAATGGATGAAAAAGACTTATGAAAATAAGGGAGTTTTTGTGGAGAAAAAGGGGAGCAAATGAAGGTTTGAGAAAGGGGAAAATGAAGTTTTTTTCAGCAGTCTTTCACATTTGTAAACAGCAGAATTAAATGAGAAAAGCAATGAGGATTTTGGACAGAGGCATGAGGCCTAAGGAAGTCTTCAAGAGCCAACAATTTTTAGTGATCAAATTTGTTCCTTGGAGGCTAAAAAAGATCTTAGCCACCTTTTGGTATAACAAAATATTATAGGTGGCTAACAGTGGCTCCACTTGGGGATGGTGCCTTCTTGAAGGCATCAAGAATTTCAGACTCGCATCCTCTGAGAAGCTGATCAGTTGCCTCATCCATTGGGCTGCCTTTCTTTGGTTGAATGATCTTCTTTGTTCTGGAAATGCTAACAGCCATGGAAAACAATGGATATTTTTATCAACAAGCTTTCTACCTACCCAATCCAACGAATCTAACATTTTTTCTTCATTTAGAGTGCACTTGGATTGGCAAACTCTCTTACGATATTTTATTCATTTGAAAGCATAAAAACTAATCTAATTCTACTCCTTATTTCTCCCTGAACTCAGATTAAGCAGTTGAGCTCAGATATTTCTCTACCTAATCTACTGTCTGTTGGGATTAAACTGTCCAACGGACTTTCATTCTCTAATTTTTATAACATAAATTTAAAAACATTCAAGTCAAGGTTAAGCTGTTTGACTTGCTGTGATCTATGGCATAAAAACAAGCTGCACATAGATTTTTATTTGCAGAAAATTAAATCAAAAAATAGAAGGCTTAAGATCTGAAAATTCAAAGTGCTGCCTTCTCTTTTTACAGCTATGTTTTAAAATTGTTTTGAGTTGTCTTCGCTTTCCTTCTGGTTTAGGTTTTAAGCTGGTTAGAACCAGATCTTTACATTCTTTGACTCAGAATTTAACATGGATTTGAGTCATCTTTTTTTTGGAAACTTTGGTTCAGATTTTGAGTTTGTTTGAACCTTCAATTTCTATCCTAATCTATCTACTGATAAGCCAAGTTTGAACAGTTTAGCAAATCGAATTCACTATCCTATCAGCAGAAAATTTAAAATTAATTAGTCAAGATTAGGCTGTTTGACTAACTAGAAGTGTGGTTATCAGGAGTGGCATTTAAGCTTGCACACTTTCAGATTTGTTTCTCTTTTTTGGCATGGGGCTTTGCCTTTCTTGTTTTTAACAAACTACCCTCTTTTCTTTCTTTCTATTGTTTTTGTATTTTGATTTTCTTCTAACTTTGAATGCAATGGTTAGGCTATGATATCTACAATGGTAAAACACAAATGCTTTGAAACTTAAGATTCTTGGCAGAAGTAATGCTTGAGCATCCTGCCATTGACAGGACCTCCATATAGGTCTTCTCCATTCATTTCTTTAAAAAAAAATGTATTATGACCCCTTTCAGCATGAACAATATAGGGCCCTTTCCACAAGTTTTCAAACTTGCCATGTTTCCCTTCTCTTCTCTTCTTGAATCCCATTTAAGAACAATGCTTCCAACCTGGAAATTTTTTGCCTTAGTCCTCTTATCAAATTGCTTCTTTATATTTTCTTGGACTAATTGTGTTCTTTCATAAACTTCTTCTCTGGTCTGCTTCAAATGGATTGTTTGGTTTATCCTCCTCTGCATATCATTTTCTTCGACCTGCACTTCTTGAAGGAGCTTCATGACTGGAACTCCCAATGAGGTAGGAAAAATTGCATCCATTCCATACACTAACTGATAGGGGGACATATTTATTGATTTCTTTGTAGTTAGTCTATCAGCCCATAAGGCATGAACCAGCTTACTGTGCCATGATTTTTGATTTTCTTCTAACAGCTTTTTAATGATATTGATGAGGCTCTTATTGGAGGATTCAGCTAATCCATTTCCTTGGGGATAGTAAGCAGTGGAATGGCCCAAGGTTATATGGTATTTGTGACAAAAATCAACCATCTTCCTAGATTTGAAAGCAGCAGCATTGTCTTTTATGATTTTTTTGGGACAACCAAATCTGGATAGGATATGGGTTTCAAGAAACTTGATAATGACAGAGTCATTAGCATTCCTGGTAGGTATAGCTTCTATCCATTTGGTGAAGAAGTCAGTGGCTGTGAGGATCCATTTATGTTGAGCTGAGGAGGATGGATGAATTTCTCCAATGAAGTCCAACTCCCATTGTTGGAAAGGTGCCTCAACTATGATAGGATGTAAGGGTAAGGGAAGGAGTTTTCTCTTGCCATCAAAGATTTGACACTTATGGCAAGACATGACCAACTTCTGAGTGTCCGGGAAAAGGGTAGGCTAATAGTAACCTGATCTAAGGATTTTATTTGTTGTGGCCTTCCAGTAGAGGTGTCCTCCACATTCACCATCATGTAGTTCATGCATGATCTTTCCTGCATCATCTTCAAGTAAACATTTAAGCAAAATTTCAACAACATTTTTCCAATATAATACCCCATCTAAGATACAAAAACTCAAAGCTTTCTGTTTCAAAAATCTAGCTTTAGTTTTGGACAAAGAAGGAGGAGCATTTAAATATAAAAGCACATAAACAATGTCAGCATACCAAGGAGAATTTAGAAATGTTTCCTCAATGAAAGGAGCATTAGACTCTTCTATTTCTTCCAACACATCTACCATATTCATGTCTAGCACTTGGAAGTTAGACTCAGGCATAAGTTTTGCTAATCCTTGCCCTTTTACTAGTTTGGTGGGCCTGATTTCTAAGTCATATTCAAGAATAGTTGCAATCCATTTTCCCCTTTTACCATCAGGGTCTTGACTTAGAATGTCCTTGACAACAGTATGTGGAACAAAAGCAATTATGTGAGAGTGTAAAATGTAGACCCTAAAGTCCTTTAAAGCTTTCACTAATGCTAAGGCTTGCTTATCCATGATGTTATAATTGAGAGGAGCATCTCTTAAGGCCCTACTAAAGAAGGATATTGGTTGTTCTTGCCCTAAATTATTCTTTTGAAGCAAAACTACAGCTATTATATGTTCAGATGCGAAAGAAAAGATGTAAAAATCTTTGGTAAAATCTGGGCTAATCAGGACTGGTGTTTGAGTAAGAGCTTGTTTGACCAATTCGAATGATTGTTTAGCTGGTAAAGTCCATTTCACACCCACATCTTTCTTGAGCATGTTTTTAATGTTTTTCAATAGCTCAGCAAGGTTGGGAATAAACCTTCTCGAAAAATTAATCTTTCCAATGAAAGATTGCAATTCTTTGAGGCTTCTAGGATGGTTAATTTGCAATATGCCATATATCCTTGTAGGGTCTATTTTGATTCCCTCTTCTGAAATTATGTGACCAAGAAGTTTCCCTTCTTGGAGTCCAAAGAGGGTCTTCTTGGGATTCAGTGACAAGCCAAATTTCCTACATTTCTCAAAAACCTTTCTTAAGTGAATCAAATGTTCTTCATCAGTTTTTGAAAAGACAGTTATGTCATCAAGGTATATGATTATGAAATATCCAATATCTTCAGAGAAGGCTATATCCATGGCCCTTTGGAAGGTGGCCCCTGCATTCATTAATCCGAAGGGCATTTTGACATACATAAAGGTGCCCCAAGGTGTGGTAAAAGCAGTTTTAATTTGATCACTTGGGAGCACCAACACCTGGTTGTAACCCGAGAACCCATCTAAAAGGGAAATCCTTCTTGAACCAACTACCTTTTGAAGTATATGGTCCATCTTGGGTAAAGGGTAGTTGTCTTTTAAAGAGGCTCTGTTTAAGTTTCTGAAGTCAATACAGAGCCTGATTTCTCCTGTTTTATTTCTAACAGAAACTAAGTTTGATACCCATTCTGAAAACCTAATGGGTACTATGATCCCAGCATTATACATTTTCTCAATTTCTGCCTTAACTAAGGGTAGTAAAAGGGGATTTATTCTTCTTAGTTTTTGCTTAAAAGGCTTTTGATTTTACTTCAAGAGAATTTTATGTTGGATGATGCTGGTATCATATGATTTTAAGTCTTTGTATTCCCAAGCAAACACATCTTTAAATTCTTTGAAAAGCTCTATGTATTTCAATTTTATGTGATCTGGGAGGGTGCTGGATAACTTGATCATCTTGGGTTCTGTTAAGGAGCCTATGTTGTGTTCTTCTATGTTTGTTTCTACATGCTCCATCCTTGGTTCCTTGGCTACATCGTTGAGATCAAACAGGTGTTCTAAAGGTGTGAGACCTCTTGGAATTTGATAATTTTTGCATTGTAATATTTCCAAGTCTTCTTGGTCCATGTTGTCAATCAACTCTGCTTCAAACAGATTCTCATAACGATTTATATCAGCAGAGTGTGTTATTTCAGCTTCTGGGATTTCTTCGATATATGGGCAGTCTTCATTATGACTAGATTCTGATGTTGGTATGGTGAAACAGTTTTCTGATTTTAAGAAATCGTCTATGTGTTGGTCAGAATCAAAGACTTGCTAGTGATTTTCATTATCCGGCACATCAGGTCTGTGTTTCACCTTTATACTGAATTGTTCGTCTATCTCAGGTACTTGGCAATTGCTGGCAGCGAAGGCAAGTTCATTTTCTAGATGATTGAGTGCTCTGGGGATAAAAATGAGTTCATATTTTTCGAAAGTTTTTAGTAGGTCGAGGGCAGCATTTCGATATTCCCTAAGCCTTGGATTCTTGGCTGAGTATTCTCCTTTGATTTGTTTGATGATAAGTTCAGAATCCCCTAAAATAGATATCCTTTGGGCTTCTAATTCTTTAAGCAATTGTAAACTTAGGAGAAGGGCTTCGTACTCAGCGATGTTGTTAGTGCACGGGAAGTCTAATTTGTATGAAAAACTATGATTTGTATCTTGAATCCAGACACCTGCCCCTGCACTAGTTTTATTGCAGGATCCATCGAAATTTACTGTCCAGAGTATGTTTGACTCATCTTCACTTTCTTGTTGCTGTTGATTGTCAATATTTTGAAGTTGATTCGAGGTAAGATTGGATTGTTCTGGTGAATTGATTGGGTCCATGTTTTCTTTACCTTGTTGGGTAATTTCATCTTCATTACAAAAGATAAAGGAGTCTAAACTTGATTGAATAGAATAGATTGGAGTGTTGTTTGGTTTGTCCATGTTACTCACCATGTACTTCATGTGGGATTCTCTGTATAGTCTTCTGTTTTGGTTAAAAACAGGGATGGTGGCATAAGACATATCCATTTGAAGGCTTCCCTGAAGTTTGGATCCCCATGATCTTGATAAGAGCATGCCATACTTAGGGGGAATGTCAACTACAACTATATCCATTACTAGATTCTTGGCGGGGATCTGAGCTAAGTTAA
This sequence comes from Pinus albicaulis, assembly GCA_034641835.2. Taxonomy (NCBI): domain Eukaryota; kingdom Viridiplantae; phylum Streptophyta; class Pinopsida; order Pinales; family Pinaceae; genus Pinus; species Pinus albicaulis. The sequence goes on along the minus strand of CM076580.1, from coordinate 1,634,839,837 downwards.
CACATAAATATTTGATTAAACCCAAACATTTGACTCTACTTGAGTCAAAAGAATACAAATATTTGTATGGTTTAGCAATCTCTAAGCCTAGAATTTCCATTACTACTTTGGGCATTAGATTGTGTGAAGCTCCAGAATCTAACATGGCATTGTGTAGAATTTTATCGTGTATGTTCAAACTGACATAGAAGGGAGGAACTGCTCCTTCTTGATATTTTCCTTCAACCTCTGGGCCAAACAACAGCTTCGGTTTGTCATCTGTCGAGTTTAAGGTGTCAGTATCACTTCCTAGGTTTAAAGCCTTCAAAACTTGGTTTTTGTACACTTCTTGGGTTACTAGTTCAGCTAGGGGGATGGTAATTTTTATCTTAGCAATCTCTCCCTCAAGGCTGAAAGGAATAATTGACTTGTTAATATTTACATCCGTTTTTTCAATTGAATTCTTTTCAGTAGCTTTGATTTGCTGAACCTTGCTTGAACTAGTGATAGGAATAGTTTTACTAGGACCACTAGCTGAAGTGCTAGGGGTGCTCTGTTCAACATTTGGCTGGATTCCCTTGTCTTTATTTAAATCTGGTTTTTTGGCCGAAATGTTGGTTTTTTCTGCTGTCTTCTTGGGCTGGTTTTCTGCGTTTTTCTTGACAGCAGTGCTAGTATTCTTATCCTTTGAATTCTCTATACTTCCCTTGCTCCTAAGGTCATACTGCTTGTGTATCTCCATGATTGCATTTTCAAAACCCAATCGATACTCATCAGAATCTTCATAGGTGTTTGTATTTTGATCATTAGAGAAGAAACCTTGTTCTTCCTCAGTGAGGAAAACATCATCCCCACTGTCTGATCCAATCAAGTTTACATGTGATTCTTCCAACCTTTCCAGCTCCCTGTCTTCCTCATATTGATCTACATAGTTCTATTGAAAGGGAGGTCTAATTTTTTGGTCACTTTCTTTTTTCTTATCTTGATTGTTATCTCTTCTATAATTCTGATTTCTATTTCTGTTTTGATTGTTTTGAAGTGCAGTCTGGTTTTGATTTGCTTGTGCTTTCTTAATTATGTTCATCTCTTTCATCATTTCTTCCAACATTCTCTCCATTTTTGAGCTTGAAGTAGAGGGAGGGGATTCCTCTCTGAAAGATACTCTCTTTTCAGTTTTCATTCTTGCTCTCTTTTCTATTAATTTTACTTCCACAGAAAGAGCACCCCTTTGCATATCTTCAAGAGTTGCAAAATCTCTTTCTCTCAGTGAATAAGTCATGTCAGAGTGAAATCCTTCAAGAAACTTGTTTAAGGCTAAGCCTTGTGGAGGTTTTAGTTCTAGGGAAAGTGCATTATATACATTGTTAAATCTAGTACAATATGCTTGTACACTTTCCCCAGGATTCCTACGGAGATTGTTGTAATCAGCAAGGACTTGGAGAGGATTCTTCTTTACTTCCCATTTGTTTAGGAATGTTTGATGGAAGGCTTGGAGATCGTTAATACTACGGGTACTAAACCTTTAAACCATTTTCTTACTTCTCCCCCTAAGCTCTGAGCAAATAATCTAAGTTTGAAAGAATCATCATCAATTTCATTTCGGTCAAAATAGTCATTCATCTTATCCACATGTTGTGATGCAGTTGTAGCATTATTAGCATCATATAATGGAATTTTGGACTGATAGTCCTGTGGAAGATTGACTAGTGGTATAGTAAGGGCTAAGGGAGCATACCATGCTGCCATGATATGTGGTGGGGGTGGATTAACAGAAGGGAAAGTGGGCTGGGGTGTGGTGGTTTGTTCAGTGGATGTAGGATGAGTAGAAGTGGATGGAACAGGAGTAGATTGCTGAGCAGATCTTGGATGAGAGACACCTAGGTTGTGAAGGAAATGTAAATCAGGAGGTGTTGTTTCTCTACTACCAAGATGTTTACTTGTCTCTAGGGATGAAAGAAAAGATTCAGAGTCCAACTGGATTATATCATCAAATGACCTAGTTCTAAATGGGTTTACTAGGTCAACTTGTGATTGTTGTAGAGCCGAAATATTTTCAGGGACTGAATTAGCTCTTAAGGGTGATCTGAAAACAGTTGATAATTTAATCCTAGGAGACTTCCAAAGGATACTTTCTGGGTTATCAACTATCCCAGGTGGATTAGGGTCTGGATGGGCTCTAGTGTCAATCTTTTTAGAAGCCACTATGCTGTGTTTTCAGACCCAAATAACAAGAAAAATTTAACCAAGTATGACAATCTTTGAGAGGTTAACTAATCTGTTTACACAAATCTTAATCCTACAGTCCTCTAACTGATTTTGAATGATTTATAATGATAAGGGTTCTTCCCAGTGGAGTCTTAAGGTCTGCTAAGGATTGTGGAGTCGCCAAGTGGAATTTTTTAGCTCCTAAGGAGGTAAAAGGTTTTATGGTCCACTACCAATGTTTATTATGAAGCCAAACTTGAAATGTTTTTTGGGTTTTTCTGAGTTATTTTGGTTTTATAGGTTAAGAGAGTGTTCTAAGTCTGATTTTTCACTTAGCTAAGGTGTTCAAACAAACAGAGTTGCTCTTATGGCTTGGTAACTGGTTCCTTCAAGGTTTGGTAAGGCTTTTCAAGAATCCTAAGGGTTTCTTAGTTTGTCACTGATTCAATTTAGTCCTATCATGATTACCATTTATTGGATAGTGCTTGAAGAAAGTTACTTATGTTATACTGGACCTAAAAAGTTTAAAGAAAGGTTTTTGAAACCTCTAATTCTCAGCAGGTCCCACCATGATCGCCATTATGTTGGGGTCCCATGTTTTGATAGTTTGGAAAATCAAAAGACAAGGCAACATCAGAACCAATCTTTAGAGTTCCAGGATCTAGTCCTCCTGTTCTCAGAGAGGGATCTCTCAAATATTTGTTTGCAAAGGTTTATCTTGTTTTCTTTGGTTATGGATTTTAGACTAGTTATTAAGTGCAGATGTTTGTTTGGTTGGGTTGAGTTGATACAGCAGAATATGAAAGGTCTAGGAAAGATAGACAGAAAGAAAAAGTATCCGGTTCATTGGGCTATGGAGTCAAAATAAGGTCATGAAAAACTCATCAATGGATATGGGATATCAAAGGGCAAATATAACTTGGCCACAGGATCCTTTGTTTTGGAATGAGATGGACATTAATGTTTTGGAAAGAGAAGCTTAATTCTCAACAAAGGGAACTTGAAAACATAACTTAACAATAAAGAGATATTTGATAGACAGGGCTAACCATAAATTCCACAAACATTCTTTAAGAAAATAATGACTTCAAGACAACTTTTAAAATGAAATCTAAGATTCGGGGAACTCCCTATTTCCTCAAAGATTTTATTTTAAAGGACTTAGAAAACATAAAATATTCACTGATAGCTGCATTCATAGAAGAGGGAACACCTAAATAACATCTATGCTTGCAACTATAATGACCTTCAAAACAACTGTTCAAGCAGAGGCAAAGGGTAAGATCAAAACCGACCTCTTTGATTAACTTAAGACAATGGTACTTCAAAGGGAGACTTCAATAACAGCTTTCAAGTGATGGAAGACAAGCAGGGAGAACCATAAATCATGTTGAAACAAACTATTTGAGCTATTAAGGAAATAGACAAGCATGAGGACTAAAGAGAAGGTTTAAAGCCTCTAAAATACTTCAACAGAAGAAAACATAAAACAGTGAAGGGTGAACAGGTCTAAGGTGCTTCCAGGAGTCATTTCTTAGCCTAAAACTTTCAGCCTACTGTAGTAAGAAATTATGGAACATAATGAAAACAGGAGAAAACATTAAATAGTTAGGATACTTCACCAACAACCAAGCTCAGGGATCCAATGATAGAGCCTTCTCAGGAACAAGCATGCAACAACATCATCAAGACATCCAAGACTTCAATTTGTACTTCAACTTCAACAGAGTTGTATATTTATTTCAGAGAGTTTCAGTATTACAGCTTGTGATCAAACAACAACCAACAGCTTCTCATCTTATGCAGAAGTACTTATAGGAAGATGAGGAGGTGAGAACTAACAAAAATATCTCATGAACCATTAATAGAGACTAAATGACTTCTCGGCCTTTTGAGGGGTTCGATGGAGAAGTGTACAGGTGGATCACGGTATTAATGTTTTACAATTAATATCAAAGCTTAGTGGGAGCTTTATTTGACTTTGAGGCTCTATGTTCTGTCTAGAGCAACTCTGCAGATATTTTCTATTAAACTCCTTTGGTAGAATTAACTTCTTAGCAGCACCGGAGGCAGATATTTCCTGAATCAATAACTTCGGCCTCTATTTTGAATGGTTTGAGGCGACAGGTGGCTCTTTGTAGTAGCTGAGGAATCAATTCGCCTTAGTTGAAGTGGTGGAAACCTTTCTATCAGCGAAACACTTATGATTTTCTTAAATAGTGTCTTAATTCGGGGAATTAGGCTTTTATAAGCATTCTTAGCCATAATTCCCCAAAACTGTCTTCAACTTTCTGTCCTTCTGCGCTCTATTCTTCAAAACTTATACCCTTTTAAAATCGCGTTAAAACGCAGTGTCTTGTCAATGTGCAGAGCCGCACAGGGCTTTTTATGGTATCGGCACCCATGGAACGTCGATCAAACATTCAAATGAAACCCTGTGAATGGTTCTTTTCATAGGTCGAAGGCATGGGAATCGTCATTCCCAACCCCTGGCTTTTCTTCAATAAACGACGGAGACCCTTTAAAACTTGCACAAAACATAAAATAAATAAAGAAATCCTGCGTTTTTTAGGTTTAAACTACTTCAGATGGCGGGGAAAGGAGCGTAGCCGTTGGATGAAAGCATCCAACGATGGAGATCTGCGCAAAAAAAAGACAAAGAAGAGCGGGGAGAAGAAATAAGGCGGGGTGATTTCTGGACCGTCCGTTCTGGACCCGTGGACGGTCCAGATTGAATCGGAAGGTCGCAATCGGGGATTTGCAATCGGGGGTAGTAGACAGGGGAAGCGTTTAAAACATGCTATGCGATAAAATGGAGGCCGTCGATCTACAAATTAGATCGATGGTGGAGAACAAATGGGGGGAAACCAATCGGCGAAACAAAAAAGGTGGATGCGATTGTGAAATCAGAGAAAGTTGCGATGCGATGAGCGTGGAGAAGGCTGATGCGATTTTCGCGATCAGCGAATCGCAATCGGTGGTGGTAAATATTAAAATCGCACTGAAGAAAAGTTTCGATGCAATTGGCACCCGGTTGCGGGGCCTATATTATATAGAATTGTATAAGGCCTCGAGCTTTATGTATATAGGGGCTAATCGGATCGGGCCTTTGGGCCGGGGCTTTTCAATCAACCCATTGAAATTTTCTGACGCGATTGTGCGCGTCGATTCTTTTTAATCAACCCATTTATTTATAACACGTGATTTGGCTTTTTAGACCAAAACCTTAGAAAAGCGGGTTTTGGGTTTTACAAAGGAAAAACGGATCGGGCAAGAAAAATGAAAGGTGTTAAGCACCGGAGGCGGGCCCACAGGATATACATATAAAAATCGATGCGATCAGGAGTTTTATAATGCAAAGGCTGATCGCATCGCAAGTTTTAAACACAACAACAAAACATATGCGCTTGTTTAATTTATTCCGATGCGATAAGCGCCGAAAGGCTTTGGCGTTTGGTTTTAATGCATGGGTATGTGGGGGAAATAGTTAGGACTTGGCCCAAGGGGCTTAAGTCCATAAAAATAAAACTTTGTTTTTTATGAAGTTCCTTATAGTTTTCAAAGGAATGGGGAGTTTCGGAATAGTCAAAAAATGGGTTTTTAACTATGGATAAGTGATTTTCATAAATGGATGAAAAAGACTTATGAAAATAAGGGATTTTTTGTGGAGAAAAAGGGGAGAAAATGAAGGTTTGAGAAAGGGGAAAATGAAGGTTTTTTCAGCAGTCTTTCACATTTGTAAACAACAGAATTAAATGAGAAAAGCAATGAGGATTTTGGACAAAGGCATGAGTCCTAAGGAAGTCTTCAAGAGCCAACAATTTTTAGTGATAAAATTTGTTCCTTGGAGGCTAAAAAAGATCTTAGCCACCTTTTGGTATAACAAAATATTATAGGTGGCTAACAGAAATAATGCAAGTGTCCTAAGTCTGTCATTTCAAAGTTATTTTTGAGGCTAGACTTCACATTGTTTGTATGGTTTGGATCACTACCAGTAAGGATAAGATCATCAACATAAAGAACAAGGATGGTGAAGGACTTACCCACTCTCTTGGTGTAGACAGTGTTGTCAGAATGACACCTAGAAAAGCCATTATCTAATAGAAACCTATCCATTTTGGCATACCAAGCCTGAGGATCTTGTTTGAGACCATAGAGAGACTTCCTAAGGCAAAAAACAAGGCTAGAGTCATTTTGGATAAAGCCAGGGGGTTGTTCCATGTAGATATCTTCATGCAAATATCCATGTAAGAAGGCGGATTTACATCCATTTGATGGAATTTCCATTTAAAGGAGGCAACAAGGGAAATAACAAGGCAGATAGAATTAATTTTTGAAACAGGGGAGAAGGTTTCAATATAGTCAATGCCTTCAACTTGTGAAAATCCTTTAGCAACAAGATGAGCTTTATGCCTATCCACTTTTCCATCGGGGCCAAACTTTGTTTTGTAGACCCATCTGCATCTGAAAAGTTTTCTTCCTTTTGGAAGAGGAACAAGATCCCAAGTATCATTTTCCAATAAGGAATGATATTCTTCATTCATAGCTTCATCCCAATCTGGATGACTGGAAGCTTCTTCAAAGGTGTCTAGATCAGGATTTTTTGGAGCTTGAGCCAATAAGGAAGAGGCTCTTTCAAATTGAGAACGTGTATGTCGTCGATCTGCAGGGTCACCTGCAAGAGAACCTGTTGCATCTTAAGTAGAGCGGACCCATCTTGGAAGCTGTGGAGTGGAAGGAATATATTCAAGAGGTCGACAAGGATTTTCATCCTCACTGTCATCATCTGAACTAGAAGGAATGCTATCAAAAATAGAATAGATAGAGAGAGGTGGCACATATGCCGAATCAGGCTCACAGGCCAAAGGTGGCACACCTGCCGAACTAGGCTCACAGGCTGATATATTTTCATCAAATTTTACATCTTTTCTGACGATTGTATTTTTGGATTTTTGTTGAAGAAGTCTATATCCTTTGACATCTTCAAAATATCAAACGAAAATGCATTTTTCACTCTTAGGTTCTAAGGATTTATTTTTCACATCTGGAATATGGGCCCAAGCATCACTTCCAAAAACACGAAAGTGACTTGCATCTAGTTTCATTTAGCTCCAAGCTTCTTCTAGAGCTATGTTATTTAAAACCTTAGTAGGAGTGTGATTTACTATGTAATTTTCACAGTTAATTGCTTCTGCCCAAAAATTGAGACTAAGTCCTTTAGATTGAAGCATACAATTAGCCATTTCTTTTAAGGTGTGATTCTTAATTTTAGCTACACCATTTTTTTGTGGAGTATATCGAATAGTATGTTGTAATTGAATGCCATGCTCAGTGAAAAATTTGATAAATTTTTTGTTAACATATTCTCCTCCATTTTCTGATCTTAACTTAAGAATTTGATGTCCAGATTGTTTCTCAACAAAGGCCTTAAAGGCCAAGAACATGTTAAAAAATTCACTCTTGAGTTTTAATAAGTATACCCAAGTGCGTTTGGAAAAGTCATCAATGAAAGTTAAGATTACTTGCAACCAGAGAAAGAAACAACAAGAAGTGGACCACATAAATCATCGTGCACAAGATGCAAAGGGGCTGAAGCGTGCCAAGAGGCACGTTTGTCAAAAATATCCTGATGATGTTTTCCGAGTACACATCCAGAGCAAACACCATCTCGGTAAGATACCATAGGAAGACCTGTCACCATATTTTCTTTACATGGAGTTTGAAGAGAGCGATAGTTTAAGTTACCAAATTTCTCACGCCAAATTTTTCTGACTTCATCATTACGAGCAACAAAAATGGAGGAAAGACATGATGACCCAAATTTGTCAAACTTATACAACCATGTGGAATCATCAGCAATGCCAGTAGCTAAAATATGTCTAGGATCTTTGAGGTCCTTGATTAGAACATCATGAGGTGAGAATTCAACTATTTTCCCTTCACCTGAATGAGTTATCTGATAAATAGATAGAAGGTTGCATGACAAGGTAGGAGCACATAGTACATCATTAAACTAACCATTATCTAGATGAATGGTTACAGATCCTACAAAAATAAGAGATCTATCATCACCAACATAAATATGTTTGGTGTTACAATCATTTAAAGAAGAAAACATGGATTTATTTTTGGCCATGTGGTAAGAGGCTCAAGAATCAATGAGCCACTCATGAGAATGAGAAGAAGAAGATACATTTAATACATAACCAGATGCTTGACAACCACAAGCAGAAAGTGCCATTCCTGAAGATGAAGGTGAAGAGTTCTCCAAATTGATGTTGTGCTTCTTCATTGCTGCTTCTAAGGCTTCCATATTCTTAAAACATTTGGACTCTATATGGTCATCACTATTACAAAAGTTGCAATGTCTATCTATTTTCTTCCCTTTGTTTTTAGTTGCCTTATCAGTTTGGTGAGTTTCTTTTTCAGTTTTCGGTTAAAATTGCTTAGGACCCTTGTTTGGTTTAGGAACATACTTTTTAGGATACTTCTTCTTGGGATTATTTTGATATGGTTGTTGTTGGGTGGCTAAGGCTTTCTTAGAAGCGTTTCCAGAAATGATAAGACCAAGGTGTAAGATTTTTTCTTGTTCTCTTATCAAAGAATCACAAAAGGCATCAAAGAGGGGTTCTTGTAGGCGGTTCCTGAAGAAATGATGGCTTATCTAGTGGAATGGAAGGTGGAAACAAATACAGAGTATGCAAGGCCAAGCTTAGAAAGAATGGAATAAATGAGGCTACCATCTTCCTTTATGACCTTACAACCTTCTAAAAGAAGTCTAAGGGTCTTGAATTTGGACAAAAATATTCAATAGAGGAGAAATTATTGGGGTCCAAAGTAAGCAACTCATTTTCAAGTTGGTGGGCCCTGATTTGATTTTGAATGCCATAAATAGTATTTAGATTTTTCAGGGATTAATCAGGGGTGTCAATGTCAAGGATATGAAATTGAAGATCTTGAGAAATTGACATTCCTATCAACTCTCGTGCTTGATATTGTTTATTTTCCTATTTAGCGTCTTTATATTCATTGAAAGGTTTAGTTTCTTATCTTAGGGCTATTCTATAAAGCCCTTTACTTCTAAGTAAATCTACCATGTGAGGTAGCCATTGGAAATCATTGGTGCTGTTAAGAATAACCAGACATGCACTTTCCATTTTTTTTTTTTTAAATGAAGCTGAAAAGAGCTAAAAATAACTGCTCCAATGAAAAGGTCTCGAAAAACTAGGCCTATTAAAAAAAACGGCTCGAAAAACGACTTCTGGATGAAGAAGTTATGCCTTGTTGAAAAAACAAAGTTGTAGATGCAGAATAGTTACGGGAATAGTTGAAATTTGATGATGAAGTTCTACTTTTAAAAAAAAATCCTGCCCCTTTAAAAAAAAAACGTTTTTAGAAAAAGAAGCTTGAGAAAGAGACTTGAACCCAAGACCTCTATTCTCATAAACAAACTTCTCACCAAGTGAGCTAGTAAAAGGATTCTGCAATAATTTGAAAGGAGGAAGGGGTTTTTTTTTTTTTTAGTCTTCGGTGTGCGTGGTTTTTCCTGCACAAAAAACAAAAAAAAACAGAGAAAAAAAGAAAAGAAATGCAAGCCTTACGACAGAACATTAGATTTTTGGTTAGCCTTACCAGCAACAATATATTTTCTCACTATTTTTTATTTCCTGAGATCGCACAAAGACGCGGGGAAAGAGAATATGTAGCGAAAAAAAAAAACTCCCCTCTTCTTGATTCTGATTTTCAAATATCACATACAGCGAAAATCAAAGAGCATACAAAAAGAAGAGGGTATAGATCCGGCAATAATAAAAAATATAAGCCGAAATAAACACAACGAACCGAAATAAACAAAATGATTAATAGATATAACTGCAAAACATATACTTTATACCTCCATATCTAAAATGACATAACTTGGGCAACAAGAAACCTTTTCACATGAAAAGAAAGGGATTACTCACTGTAATAGACGCTCCAGACACAACATAGTAGTTTTCCAGGCCTGAAAAAGTTCCAAAATAATAGATCTAGAAAATGGCAGTCGCATGCAGTCAAACCGATTTCGGATTTGGATCAACAACAGATGCGGCCCTTAAAATAGCTCTTTGGGCTTGGTATGCCAAAATGGATAGATTTTTGTTAGATAATGTATTTTATAGGTGTCATTCTGACAACACTATCTACACCAAGAAAGTGGGTAAGTCCTTCACCATCCTTGTTATTTATGTTGATGATCTTATCCTTACTGGCAGTGATCCAAACCATATAAACCATGTGAATTCTAACCTCAAAAATAATTTTTAAATGACAGACATAGGACACTTGAATTATTTCCTTAGTCTTCAAGTCTTTCAATCCAAAGAAGGTATTACCCTTTCTTAGTCCAAGTATGCATGTTATCTTCTATGCCACTTTCACATGGAAGATTGTAAGCCAACCCCTTCTCCCTTTTATTCTGGAGTCAAGATTTCAGTCACTTGTACTACTCCTGAAGTTGATGCTACCTTATACCGTCAACTTGTTGGTAAAATTCTGTATCTAACCCATACCCATCCTAGCCTTTCCTTTTCCATTGGTCTTGTTGCTCGATTTATGCACCAACCTTGTGAAAGTCACTGGAAAGCAGCTAAAATAATACTTTGATATATTCAAGGTACAATTCAGTTCAAGATTCATTACAGTGCAGGAGCCTCTCCATTGTTGATTGGTTTCACTGATTCAGATTGGGTTGGTGACCTTGATGATCGAAAGTCTACTGCAGGATATGTATTCACTCTTGGTTCAAGACCTATTACATGGTCTTGTATGAAACAAAGTGCCATCTCCCTTTCTTCAGCAGAAGTAGAGTATCATGGTGTAGTTGAAGCCAACAAGGAAGCCATGTGGCTTCATCAGATCCTGATAGCCACTGGGTAACACATTATTCCTTCTAATTCAAGGCAGACCAAACATGTTTCTTGGACTAATTTCTTATAGTGGATGAAGGTGCTGCGAAAGGTTGAACATGCAAGGTTGCAAGCCCTGAGACTCGAGCATATCTTAAGAAGCTTGGTATCATATATTTTTGTGACTACGTTATTGTAGCATATGGAAGTCCTTGTCACACTGTTATGTTGTTAACAATTTTCCCACAAAGAAAAAATTCTACTACAACTGCAAAAAATTAATGAACTGAAATATGAATTCTATGAAAGTTTCCAGCTTTATAAGGTACAATTATCGAATTTTTTCTAGTTATCATCTCCAAGAAGGGCGTACCTGCAACTGTTGGTCTAAAATTAATATGATTCATATCTATGCCATTATTTAGTCTCTTCTCATAGCCTTCTTGTGATATTTTTTTGATATAGAGGACTCACAGTGACCATGTTATCGAGTCGTTTCACTTTACATATACGACTACGCAGTCTTGTTGTATGTATGTGTCTTGGTTGGGCTCAATATACATAAATGAATTGATTATGTGTTAACTGATTCTTAAATGTGTAAATCACTGCAAGGAAAATCTAGGCAAGAAAATAATCCTTGTCCAAATTTGATGCTAAGGTTTATAATTTTCCATCAGAAGTACTATTGATGCAACTTGTTTAGTCTAAGGAGTCGACTAGGTCATACACCGGATAAAAAGATCGCAATGAAGGACCCAATAAATATGCCCAAAATTATGACCTATCTTGCTTTGTGACTCTACAACCTGTTCCCAAGTTGTTAAGTCACAGAGTCACACGTGAAGCAACAAATTTTTCATGCGGTCTCACCTACTACGTGACTTTGTGGCCACGCTAAAATCACATCTCACACCTGAAAATTGCAATTGGAAAATGTGACCTATCCGTGGAGTTCAATGTGATCAATGATGGAAAAAGGTGCAAGTGAGGAAATGCATTTAATAATTTTCATTAAGGCACAATCAAAGGGTCAGATCTCCCATACGTGCAAAGGCTACATTTTAAATGCTAATCAAACTTTTAATAATCATCCTATTGTAAAACTACGATAAGGACTATGAGCCAACATGAGTGTAAGGCAAAGTTTGTTCAAATATGTTTCCAATCCAACATCAATTTTTTTTTTCCTTGTATAAGAATGTGAAATTACAGATTTGTTGGATATGTTATAAGCTCTGCCATTGATGTGATGACCGATTTCCATTCACTGAATAATGATAAGGATATGTATCATAATTATCTCTTGGTAAAAGAAGTGTGATGTTATTAAAACAAGTGCAACCCATATGCGTGGATAATGAAAATACCATATTTTTGTTACAAGATTATCTTAAAGTATGTGGACAAGGCACTATGCAAAGCGACTACATTCGAATGACACAAGAATGAGTCAGGACCAATTATCAATGGTACACATTTTTTGCCAAGGAAATAAAGTAGGTCATTACATAGTACATAAATCGTGCATTGATTCTAAATGTGTTGAACCTTGTGAGGTTTATGTGGCAAAATTTTATACCTCCCTGCCCATATATATGAGTGGTGGAAGCAGAGGAAGTGGTGATCATTATGGAGGTTCACATGGGAATTTGAGGAATACATATAGATCACCCATGACATATGGTAGTTTCAACAATCCTAATTGTGCTAGTGCATGAAGTTAATGAATTCACGAAGGCTTGAATGACCGGTTTGAGTCAGTGACATGGAGGTGGCATATTGTTTGAGATTATGCAAATATGTTCACTCTGAGATGGAACCTACAGGTTTTGGGTTGAAATAGTGTTATCACCCTCCAAAAATTTACAATATAAATATATAACGCAACATGGAGTTCATCGGTTTTGTTACAATAAAGTAACTACGGTCAATGAAATCGTAACCTCAGATGATAGATGTCATGAGACAAGCATCATGAAAAAAGCCCAGTTTATGCATAAGAATCAACAAGGAAACCCAACAATTTGTGTGGAAGATAAATGAATATTTTGCAACAAGATCTTGAAGTAGCCTAGAGATTGTTGTTGATGTTTCCACATACATTAATAATGTTATAGGCTACACATAATTTCTCTTAGAAAAGGACTACACAGGAGTCCAACATTGATATTATTTTTTCATGATTTTCTCCCATTTATAGTTTTATTATTTAAACACAATATGACCAATGTGATTTGTTTGCAGGTAAAAGGAAGGGTGAAAGAATGTCGATTTAGACAAAATAATTATGGTTTCACACAAAATATTCAACTAAGTTTTGAACAAGACCGAAACTGAATCCACTTAGTTTCCCAGAACCTGCTAGCAATATCAAGAACACAACAACAAAGGATGGTTGGATGAAAGCAAGGCACAAAAGAAAAAAAATCAACAGTTCATTCAAGTCTTGATGGTTTCACATCAATATTGGCAAGAAGAACCCAGGGATTCTCTAAACCTTCTTTTATTATCCTCATATTTTCTCTTCTATCAATATGTAAATGTCCTCGTCATGGTGTCAAAAAATATGTTGAGATCAATTGAGAATGTACTAGGCAGTATGCATGAGAGAACCATGAGGAAATTGAAGAGTCATGAGGGTAGGTTAAAGGTCATGGTAGGTGAACAATCACCTCACATATATAAATGTGCCCTCATGCCTCATTATAAGGAGACATTATCACTTGAATAGAAACCAGGACTACATAGTTGATTTGTGCTTGAAGAGCTAGAGGCACTCAACTCTTGGAGTCTAGGAGGATGAGCTCTAATGAGGCTAGGATTTTGTATTGGATAATGCATGAGAAGCCCATGTTCCACTATTGGGATTTGATGAATTGAAGGATATGTAATTGTATTTTCATCAACATTAATAAGAATTTCTCATTTCTGGCACTGATTCCCATGCTTATTCATAGTGTTTGTATTGGTTTTTTAGTGATTTCACTATATTTGTGCGTGTGCTTTCATATCAGCAATATGTTATGGACTATTTTGTAGTTGTTGCATGTATGTTTTCTTTAAAATCTATGCTTACTTATTCCACACCATGTCTATGATCTATTGTGATCTAATTTGAAATTAACCTTTGCATGTTCTTATTTATGTATGTTTGAGGCGGCTTTGGATGAGTCACTGATCCTTCTCATGGCATACTTATTCTTATGGTTGTGGTGATTTTCTTGTACCTATTTCTGCACTTTGTGAATCTTGGGTTGACCTTGTTCCATTATCCGAGAATTTAATTCTTGCCCTCACTTTGACATCTTTTCATTTTACATCCAAGAGCGAAACACTCATGGTGGCATTAGGGCCCACATACTGGATAGGGTTCCTATCCCAAACAGTGTGAGGTTTAATTAGGACTTCACACTAGGGTGACCCCCTAGTTGTTGGCGGCATCCAACATCGTCAACATATTTGGCACTAGAAGGAGGGTGGATGGAAAGTTGAGCCCTTGGGGCCTGCAGTTTAGTGTCATATCTGTAAATGGCTTTGTCCTAAATCTCTTTCTAGGGTTGTTTTTCTAAAAGAATAAATATTGCAGTGCCCACTTTAATAGTCTATCACTTGTTATAGTGGAATTTTGATGGCAAGGGTCGGACAACAATTTTTAGACAAATGCTTCAAATTATTCTTTTATATCACCCTAACATAATACATTATAAATATGTTATTGGCAGGTTGTTTACCCTCACACTTGAAGGTTGCGTCAAGCAATGGTGCAACACATTTCCAGCAACTTACATCCATTTGTTTGAAAAACTCATTAGTAAGCTCTGCCAAGACTAAGAAGGGTATGATTTACAAGATGTGTTTAGAAGGATAAACAAGCTTAGAATTAAACCTAAAGAATTATTAGAGGATTTTGTTGCTAGGTTTGTTCATCTTTGTTGTGAATTTCTAGAGAGAGATGTCAATTATATGTATTTGAATGAAAAAATTCAGTGGTCTCTAGAACACATTTAATCTAAAGAAAATATTGATTCTTATGAACACCATGATAATTTGAAAGTTAAAAATACCCCTATTTTATCCCTAATATTGTCTTTCATATCTCCATGAGTCTCACGCCTCTAAGGAGGAAATTAATTCCTGTGAAATTTCTCATCCTCCTCCAGATTCATCACCTGACGAAATTTCGATCATAAACAATTTTGATGATGAATAATGTTTGCATGATGAAGAACCAAATTGTCTTGATTTTGAAGCTCTCATACATCCTATTTAATTTGAACCTAAAAATCAAATTGATGTAACATCTCTTCTTGTTGATGAAACCCAAGTTAAGCTCGTTAAATATATGACTGAATCATTTCCTAAATTTTATTCACTTTTTGAAAATGACTTAGGTCATGTCTCAAACAAAGTTGTAATTTCCTATCAAATCTACGGAGAACGACATGCATGCATGTTCATTACTTCCTCAAGTTGATGCTAAGGTGTAGGGTCTGAGTCATAGATATAATTTAACTACAACTTAGGTTCCTTCACTTGAACCTTTTCATCTGTTATACCATGATCTATTTGATAAGTCTACCAAAGAAACCATTTCCAAAAACTCATTATATATTCATCCCGATAGTTTTCATTCCAATTAGGTACATAATGATGTTTCCCCACAACCAAGGATGAAATTATTGAATCACCGATTCGTGATATTTTCAATCTGCAATATTTACCAACTGAAGAAGGATATCCTACATCACAGGAACTTCAATATGGTTCCCCAAAAAATATATCTTCACTCTTGATCCAAGAATAATCTTATGTGCCATATGTTCGGTATGATCAAATCAATGGCTTTGACGACTCAAAACCCAATTAATAACATATTCAATGAAACCTCTAATAATATTTGTTTAAATTCTCCTTTTGATCTCACTAAGCCACTAACATTGTATGATTCACCTTGTGAAGGTTTGAGGACTCATCAGGAAGTTGAGGCACTTTAACTTCCACTGATAGTTATGTCAAATTATCATGATCCTAATGAGACCCCTAAACCAATTCATATTAGGGTTTATGCACTTCACCCCCCTCTCAACATCATCTTGTCAAATGGAATCTCATCTCGTAAATCCTCTGATTTGATTGATGTCTCTCTAAACACATATTTCTATCCTCTATCATTTGGTATGCATCAACCTTTGTACCTTGATTTGTTTACTGAAGAGAGCATGTTGTCCATTGTCTAAAATAATTTTGACTCTTGCCTAGTTGGTACAAATTGTGAACAGGTGCAAGCATGCAATGTCTTACAATCCAATATATGTGAGGGAACTAAGCACCTGACTTCTTTCTTTCCTAATATTCTTCTAGTTCATTCACCTCCTTCTTGGGAATCTCAAGAATTCGATCTTTTGAACCGTCAACCTGACAATTTTTAGACATCTACTCAAATCAACAATATATTCACTGATGGTTTCCCTGTCATAACTAAGATGACGACAAGCATTCACCTGTTGATCTTATGAAACCAGTGATATTTTATGACATGTTGTTTGAGGGTTAAGGGATTTTTCAGGATGGTGAGGCACTTCGGCTCTTGCCAATGTTTATGTCAGGTCCTCACGTCCTTAATAAAATCCATGAACAACATCAAACTAGGGTTTCTGAAATTAGGGTTTATGCGCTTGAATTCTCTGGTATCTCAGTTACACCTGGTGAACACCCATCTTTTCAAAGTCATCAAGTTGATCATCCTCAATATCATGATAGGATTTTTGAATGGATTAAAGGATCTTTTCTAGAAAATTCCTTTGCAAATAGACGACATATTACAATGAATTTAGGGTTAAACATGAATGGATGTGTCTCATGGTTGGATAATCATGGTCTTCAAATTTATAATTATGTTTACCAAGATAGGAATGCAACTTGTATTGAACAATATTTTCTAGCACATTTTCCTCAAGGTAGACGCGACCTTCTTTATATTGTGCATGTGTAGTGTCCCTTCTTGGTGAGATAACCTTGATGACACTTAGAGAGGGTGATTTTGATATAATGATATAATATTGTACATGACAGACTTATGTACATGCTTATATTCTATAGACCTGGTTTGGGTCACCTGGTTATTGTGTGCTTATGATAATATCTATGGTTTTGTGTATAATAACTGATTTTCGTTAAGAGCGTATTAGCTATGTTTTCTCTTTTGGTATCCTAGTTTTGACATAGATGTATGACATGGATTGTGATCCAGGATTGGGGCACATAGATCTATGGATGATCATGGTTGTGTGGAACACATGGTTAATTATGACTTATGTATGATACATGATTTGTATGATTATATGTGCTTATTCTCGTACTAAGAATGATGTCATAGGGGACTTGGTCATTTCCAACAAGGATGATCGACTTATAAATGATTGCAGAAGTCATTTCTCCAAAAACAAAATGATTGTGGAAGTCATGCACAATCCTTGGTAAAATGTGAATAAGTTAAATATGAAATTCATTTGATTCCATTGATACATGAGATTTTGACGTGTGAAGGTCTTGGAAGAATACCTTACCAATGACCCATCATATGAGTATGAGCTCACAATCAATACCTTAAGGTGAAGCGTGAAGTTTCAAAGCGGAGTAGATGAGAAGCCATGAAAATTAGGGCACAGAGTCCTAAACCCATGAAATATAATGACGTGGAGTCTTGGATATATAATAAAAGGATTAGGGCACAGATCCCTAAATGTTAGGAAATTATATATTACAGAGAAATGCAACACATAAAATATGCGAAAAACACAAGAACGCAAAACGCATAAAACCAGAGAGACACAAATATATGTGGTTCACCCAGTTTGGGCTACATCCACCCCAAACAACCAGTCCTTCCTTTCTATTATCCAAAAAAATGAAGAGACACAACCTACAACAAATCTGCTATAATATCCTCTATTCTCTCTCACAGTATCTCTATCAGTTTCTTGCTCTGAGAATACACATACAACACACAACCGCAATACAATACCCTCATACAAAAGAGGGGTTGCCTTCTAGGGAAAAAAAATCTAAACTAAACATAACTTCTACGGTCAGATCATCCACTTAATGAACAGCCCAGATTGACTAGAAATTACTATACTTTTACAAGGCAATTTTACATCTGTTTTTGACTTCGGGTGCACCCCCCCTAGACCCCCCAGACATCATTTAATTACGAGTGGCGTTGCCGCCCCATGAAGGTACAGGGTTTTAACGCTGTGATACAAAAGAAACAAGATAATCAAGCTTTACACCCAACAATAATTCTATGAAAGATAAAGATATGGATTCTGGGATGTATAATGAAATGTTTAGGGCATGAAGTCTTGAATATTTAAAAGATCAAGGTGTGGAATCTTGTATCTTTAGAGTAGATCAGGGCGCAGAGTCCTCAATCTACTAAGGCACAAAGATGCATGCAATAGGGGTGCAAAATTCCTATTCTCCGGAAGAAAAATACCACTCATGGGAAGCCCATGGATGAATTTCCTTAATAAAATCTCATTCCTAACAATTTTGGAGTGACTTTCTAAAAATAGAAAGTCATCCCTAGCATCTCAAGAATGACTTTCCAAAAATATTAAATCACCTCCAATCAATGGGTAATCAAGTATACTTGAAGGAAAATCACTTAACTTATCATTTATCAATCCTAATAGTTTAATGTCGACTTAATTCTCAATATTATTAATATTATTGTTATCTTTTATGAGACTATTATATTATTATTAAAAGAGAATTGTATCTTCTCAATCACTTGACACCTCTCTCCTTGATGATTCTCATGGATCTATGTAACTCTATCTCTCTTTTAATAATACATTACACTCTCTTTTATGCACTCATCAAAGAATGGCATATTCCTCTTACACCCATTAAAGATGTCATAAAATATTCCTCTTACACTCTCTTTAATGCATATCTTACAGTCTACTTAACTAAGGCATGTATACCTCTCTTTAATGGCATGAGTTACACTCCTCTAAATGGAATAAAAGGCATGAATATTACTCCTCTTTTATGATTGGAATTTATTTCTCCTCCTATATATGTGTCTCATATATTCTCACTTGTGGGAGGTGCATTGTGATACCAAGAGTTGGAGAGATTTGAAAAAGATTATGAGAGGGAGAGACTTGGAGAGTATCCAATTTCTTTCGAAATGAATTTGAAATTCATAAAATAAATTACTAAGTAGCTCTACATGGTGGAGCTGACCATGATTGGTATTAGGAGGAAGTGAAACCTATCTTCCCCGGCTTGCCTTGGATATCTCTCTACTGCTATATTTTGGTACTGTTTGTGAGCTCTTACAACTCAGGGGGTTCCAGGAGGAGAAGTTCTCCCTGGATATGGTTGGGTGGAAACCGGATGGTCACAATGACTTGGTAAGGATATGCATACTCGTATTGGAGTTGGAGCATATTCCCATTCTTTTGGACCCATCCTTTTGGACTTGTATAAATACACAACCAGGTTTGTTCATAAGCATTCTTGAAATTTCAGTTATTATTAGTTTAAAATATTGTAAAAATTTCAATTGATCGAAATTGATACGTGTGAATGTTTATGAAATATTTATAGAGTTAATCCTAAGCTAACCAATAATCAATGGCAGTTGTAGTTGAGCATGTACATGTAGGAGGTATTAAAACAAGATTGTGTTGTTAACTTTTTAAAGTTTAGTTTATAATGAATTTTTGCTCATAGCAATTTTTCATGAATTGATGAAAATATAATATTAGCATAAATTTGGGTTTATATCTCCATGTACAGTTGTAGTTGAAGTTCGCACACTAAGTGTTTGAAAAAATTGATAAATGAGGTAATAAGAATTTTTACGGTTGTTGTTTTAACAAATTACATCCCTGAGTGTATCTGTTGCAACTCATCTTAACATCAGGGGATATCAATAACAATAGGACATGTAACCCCCAACTTGATTCTAAAAAAACAATTTTCCAAACCCAGATCGTAAATCTGTGTGATTTTGCAGATTACTACTGCCCACTGTGTGCACCTATGGTCAAGTTTTGGGTAAAAAAATAAGATGATTTAGCCCCCGTTTTAATATTATGTGATTTGAAGAATTAATTTATAATTTTTATGAGCCAAATAGGTTGAAGGAGAATCTTAGATACATGTCAAATTACCTTAAGATATTATGGCTTCCAAGTGTTTGACAAAATGTCTCAATGGTTGTAAATTGCTTGCATGCTTGCAAAGTGTTTGTCAAAAGGCCTCAATGGCTTTAGATTGCATGTTGTCAAAGAGTTTGTCAAATGAATCAATGGTTGTAGCTTATATATTGCATGTTTGCAAAGTGTTTGTAAAAACTTCAATGGATGTAGTTTTTGTGCATATAAGTTGTTAGAGTAAATGTCCTACTTACTGTAGCTTTTATGTACCAGAAAATTTATGAATAGATTATTTAATAGATGTAGCTTCCTATGTCATCAAGTTTGTATGAATGTGAAAATGAATCTAATAAACTGTTGAAGTGTGAATATAGAATATGATAGTTGTTACTTTTATTATCTAAAGCTTTCATTAAAAAAAAGGGTTTTTGTTGGAAACAATTTTACTGACTGATCTTGATGGATTTTATGCAAGTGAGCATAATAAGTTTCGTCTAAGCTGCATTTATTCAGGGGTGAACTCTTATGTTTTAATGTCTGTAGAAAAAAACTAGTGTGATCAATTTTGGCATGTCCTTTTTTTTATTTGGCACTTTTAGAAGAATAATATGCTCTTGAATTGGTAATAGGAGTTGCTCTTGCTATAACATTCATTATACAATTTTCATGATTGAAGCACTGCCATAATAATTGACTTTGAGAAATTTTTAATTGACGAGTTTGGAAATGTTGTTGGGTCAATATATTTTGTGGTTCCATTTCATAAACCTATCATATTTATTATATTTACTGATGAAGAGAGGAATATTATTCCTTCAGTTACTTTGTTATAGGTAGGTTAATACTCATACACTTATATGTGATTTTTTATAATATAAGCATGATACTATTGTGGTTATGATATCAAGAGTTAATAAGTGTAGCTTATTTTGCACAATTTAGGAAATTAGATAGGTTGATCTCACTTAATGTTCACACACGGCATTATGGTGGAATTTATTCCCAATCTTACTAAGAGCTCATGTAAAAGTATTAAAAGATAACATGATATCATATTTTAAACTTGAGAGGAAATGTGTTTTGGAATGAGTTTTAAGGGAAAGTTATCCTTGACTTCTTATGTGATATTCTTATATTGAAATAGATGAAGGAACATGATTACATGATAACTAAGTTAGTAATGTTACAAAAAAAGAGAGTATTAGTGATTAATGTGACCTCTACTTCTCTATATTATTGATGGTTGGTAAGGTGGGACCTTACATATGGTATTAGAGCGAGATACAACACTAGGGCCTAATGGTCCAACATGCTTACTTGTAGGTTGATGATGGATGAATGTTGATTTGCATGCATGTTGAGTTGTTGTATATATTGACTTGGAAGCATATTGGTTGCATAGAGGATATTATTATTATTATGTCATTTAGAAACTCATGAAAGAAAAAAATTGCTTTTGTATATTCCTTTATACTTTTGTTAAGACAAGTTACTAGCAATATGTTAAAATGCTTAAAGACATGCTCAGAAAGGATGTGCTTGAGAAAGTTGGGGTTAAACCCAAGCATGTGAATGGCTTGATTGTCAATCGATGAGGGATATAGGTGGCATGCATAAATGGTTTCTTATATGTTTAATGCATCATTATCAATTTGATATGGGCTTAGTAGTCATCTTTACTAGCTAAAATCACATCTACCAAAAAAAATATTGGCTTAATCTGGACTATAGTATGATGACCTTGGTGTGTATGCTTTGAGAATGTGTAACAAGTGTAAGGTTGAGATTAAATTAACATGATGATTGAGTTCATCATGTTAATTTTGATTCTTTTCATACCTACACTAATGGAAACTTAACAAAAGCTACCTTGAAGGATGTTACTTTTAACTGTGACTGTAGATTCAAGAGTAATATATGTGCATTAATTAGATGTGTTAGAATATGATTTGGGAATACATTCTTAATGAATAAGGATGAAATTCCTCTTATTTATTTGACATGATTTTGTGTAGTTTGGGTTTAAATTATACATTAAATAACTTGAAATGACTCAAAGACTAGGTTGAGGTATGACCTTCCTAATAAACAAGAGGTTTAAATGACTGGTGCATGAAGGGTTGTGTAAGCCATTTTAAGGAACATTTGAAGGTTATGTTTTACTTAAGCTAATGTATGGGTGTGGAATCCATACTAGCATATATCTATGAGAAACTTTATGGGTGTGGAATCCATACTAACATATATCTATGAGCTAATGTATGGGTGTGGAGTCCATACTAGAATATATTTAGGAGAAAATGTATAGGTGTGGAATCTATACTAGCATATATCTATGAGCTAAGTAACGAGTTAAGGTACGGATGTGGAATCCATACTAAAATATATCTATGAGCTAAGTAATCCTTTTGGTTAGAATATTTTAATGTAATCTCATAGACATGATTAAGGAGGAGAGATTATGTGTAATTAAATTTAAATGGATATAGATTCATAAGATGAATTTGCATGAGATTTAAATCCGTTATTTCATTTTTGTTACAAATGAAGATACTAAGATTTGTATATTTAACACCATTAGGTGGATTAGAATGTTTGGAATAATTGCTTTTGATATATGGAGTCAAGTGTGAACTAGGTGTATATCCTCTAGCATTGTAATCCTTTTGTATGCCTTGGATTTAGGTAGAATTAAAATTATTTTCAAATGCTTGAAATGTAGAAAAATATTATTGTGATAAGTTGAAGAAATATAATTTCTGTTGAATTAAGTTAAATTAGGTCTAGGAAAGCCATAATAGTCTCATTAATGATTTTTTCAGTTGAACAGTGGTTGAATTCTATTTAACCAAATTAATTTGAGAAATTATGAGGATTAAACTCATGCACTGCTCTAAACTATTGTTAGTTAGGTGATCGAATCAAAATTCATATTGTTTATAAATTGTTAAGAGAATGACATGTTTAGAAGGTAAACATTTTATGTGGTGATAACTTTGTTTTATTTTAACTTAAAGAAATAGGTATGTGATTAATGAAAATCTTAGTTGAGTTCTTGTTTTACAAGAATATGTTCTTGTGATATTTTTTGAGGGAGAAATTGAAGGATTGAGATCACATTTTGTTGAATTGGAATTCTTGCATGAATTAGAAGCATAAGCCGATTGTATTGTATGTGAAATGGAAGAGATTGTTGGATTTAGGAATTTTGTGTTGGGATGTATAGTTGTATGAGTATTTATTAGTCCTACAAATTGTTGTAGTAATTTGAGAGGGTGGTAATTCTCAAGGGTTTAAATTTAGGCTAGAAATTCCCTTGTGATAGTCTAAATATTATTTAGATTCAACAAGATTCATCACATTTTAAGAAATGTATGGTTTTCATAGCTTGTTGTTACATACATATTAATAGTAAGGAACAAGACATGAAACCAAATGAATTGATTAATTAGTAAAGAGAAATCATGAGTGATTTCATAGTTGGAAAACAAATTGACTTATAGTTATCAAGGTAGATTCAGTGATAAATATATTGTATTTACATAATTGTGAGAGTTGTTCTTGATTACAAGCCGCTTTCAAAATGATACCATTAATTTCCTTTCAGAATGAAGATCTTCTAAGAGAACCATTCATAATTGATTCTCAAGTTAGAGAAGTGAATAATAATTAAGATTATGGAAATTAAAGGAATGGTATATAATGCATAAGTGGGCCAATGAGGATTGTATTAAACCTTAGCTTTCTAGTTTATTTATAAAATTATGGTCCCTTGAACCTTAAATTGTGATTTTTCCTAAAGAGTAAATGTTTAGTAAAAACTAAAGGTAGATCCTAAAGATTTTGATTGCAAGGATGTCTTATGGAATGAAAATTGGAAACTTGGATTGAGAAGACATCAATCAAGTGGGATGTAAGAGTGGGTTCTATATATGACATCATATTTTCTTGCATAATTTCATTCACAATTGTATGTGGATGATTTTATGATTATTTAATGCAAATTAGATTGTGATATGGGATGGACAATCATTGTTGTTTATACAACCAATGTGTGATCTATTTATAGCTTGGCAAGATAAAAATACTGTTGAAAATGGCAACAAGAAACAGTGAAGGAGGCCTCCTGAAACATCTTTCCTGATCCTAGTTGGAAAGTGATCACCTAAACTAGGTGGGGACCACACATGTGATTTTTGTCGAAGAGTCTATTTTTAGACTATGTCTATTTTTAGACATATGGAGCATGGTCTAGGAGTTGCGGGATGCTATTCTTGGATGATTGGTCAAGTTGGTAAAAATAGATGGACAACTATTTTTAGACATACAGGTCGAAGTCTATTTTTAGACTGCCTGTCTAAAAATAAAACAGTCAAATATTATTAACCCTTAATAATATTTAGACTATAAACATTATCTTATCCTCTTGGAGCACTTTTGTTCGAGCTACAGATGTGGCACATGCAGCTGGCAGAAGAAAATTCTAATTTCCTAAGGGTTAGTTGAGCTATTTCATGGTTGACTTCGGTTAGGACTCAAGTGGCAGAGTTTGGTGGAGTTGATGAGACAGTTGGTGGAGTTGTGTTCTGTTTAACTTAGTTGAACTAGTTGTATTTAGTTTAATGGATAATACACTAGAGATGAGTGGTGTGAATTAATTATTAATTAATTCACTATTATTAACTCATTATTCAACTAAGAAGAACACATCGATTAACGAGCGATGCATGAATGAGTTCGGTAGAATGGGTGTTAGAGGTGGGTAAAAGGGTGGAGTCTACTATCAGTTGTGACTATAGTGTGCATGAGATTTGCACAATCATTGGAGGACATTTCCAATGAGGATTGCGCAGTTAAAGCCAAGGGAATTCGAATTCATTCAATCCATTCTCTCATCTTGGATTGCGTAGTAGAGGCAGGAAAACAATGGAGGAGTTTTGAACCCGTGACTTGTTCAAAACTGAGCTAGTTTGTGTGTAACTTTTGTAGACAGTACTGAGTACTTGTGAGGAGTATTGTACTGAGATTGTTACATGATTCTTCTTCATTATAATATACAGATAGTAGGGGGTTTTCATCTGTAATATTTCCCTGGTATACATACTGTGTTATATGTGTTGAATTTCTATGTGCGCATGTGAATGTTTTCAATACCGCTTGTTGTTTTTATTTCCGCATGTGATGATTAATGTGTAGAAGAGATTATGTGTTATGTATGAAGCTCAAATAGTATGTGACAAAGATAATCTCGGTGAATAATTCATCAAATTATTCAAATTTCTACATGGTATCGGAGCGATATTGATCATCGGATCTATTATTCAGAAAGTGATTGCATTTTATTTCTTCAGGCAGAGTCTGCAATCGGGCCAGGTAGCCTCCGGATTCATCCTTCTTTGAAGGTGAAAGGTCTGGTAAATTCCCATGCAGTCGATCTCTGATTTGGAAATAATTTTTTCTCACGAATTTTAGATCGGAAGCGGTGGAGTTTGGAGCTGTTGGAATTCGAATTGCAGAATTGTTTTTCTTGGTGTCAAAAGCAAAGATGTCTTTCGTCGGATTGCGATTGGAGTATGCCTTGGAAGGCAGCTCGAATTATATTGCATGGAAAGA
Source organism: Pinus albicaulis (assembly GCA_034641835.2). NCBI lineage: Eukaryota > Viridiplantae > Streptophyta > Pinopsida > Pinales > Pinaceae > Pinus > Pinus albicaulis. The sequence continues at coordinate 1,634,813,973 of CM076580.1, read as the reverse complement.
CAGGATGGAGGCAGTGTTAGATGACAATGGGCTATTGGAATTCATAGAGAAAGAAATTCCAAAGCCTACTTCTACGGATGCTGCTGTGATTGAAGCTTGGCAAAAGAAGACATCAAGGTGTCGAAGGATTCTGTTGGAGGGCGTGAAGGATCACATAGTATCCAGCCTGCATGGTAAAGCTTCTCCATTCTTGATGTGGAAAGCTTTGACAGAATTGTTCCAGAGAAAGAGTGACCAAAGGAAGTTGGCGCTCAAGGATAAACTCAGGAAAATAAAGATGGAGAAGAATGACACTATTCCAGTATACTTGACAAAGTTTGTCCACTGCAGGGATGAACTTGGGAGTGTAAGAGTTAGTGTGGAGGATGAGGAATTAGTGAGCTTGGCTCTCCTCGGGCTTCCGAAAAGTTGGCATGCATATCAAGACAGTGTTAATGGTCGGGAGAAATTGCCAGGATGGGAAAGACTGTGGTCTGATCTTGTGCAAGAGGAGATAAGGCGGAGTACCAGGGATGGATCTTCATCAAAGGCATCTGATGAAGAAGATTGCGCTTTGGCTGCCAAAGCAAGGAAGGGGAAGGGCAAGAAGAATGCTTCTCAATCCGGTGCGGATGGTAAAGAGTGTGACATGTCCAAAGTGAAGTGTTTTCACTATCACGATCATGGACATTACGCCACGAATTGTCCACAGAAGAAGAAGAATAAGCAGGCTGCTGGAGCTGCAGCTGGTGAGGCTCTTGCCTCGAAATTTGAGCTGGACTTCTCATTGATCGCATGCATGGTGTCTAGTGCATTGGGATCGGGGTGGTATTTTGATAGTGGCGCTTCCTTTCACATGACGGGAGATGCAAATCTTTTCAGTGACTTGGTGGAGAAAAATCTCCAGATGCATGTTGAGTTGGGCGATAATGGACGATACAATGCGACCGGCATTGGTACCATAACCTTTAAGAGGGAGTCAGGTAAACTCATTCTTTTACAAGATGTATTGCATGTACCAGGTCTAACAAAGAATTTAATCTCAGTCACAATGTTAGAGGATAAAGGGTATGAAGTTGTCTTCAGAGAAGGAAAAGTTTTCCTTCAGCACAAGGCAACGGGACAAGTCAAGAGGGTTGGGATTCGGACAAAGAATCTCTACAGACTTGAAGTAGATGGGATGTCTATGGAGCTTCCTACTATTGGGAAGCAGGAGAAAGACATGCAACTGATGCTTGAGAGGGAGAAAGTTTTGCATGTAGGTGAAAGTGAACCTCGGGGTGTGGAGCAGCCACAAGAGGATCATGGAGTGGGAGAAACCACTCATGCAGAGAAATTTCGTGCCAGATGGGCAGAGGGAGTGCATGCAGCTATACCACCAGGTGAGAGGTGGGGTGACATGCATGATTAATCCCAAGAGGATATTTCTGGGCAGGATTCATGAGATGGTGTGGATCTCATGAGTTGAACCTGGCTACGAGGTGCCCACAGCGCAGCAGTAGCAGATCAGTTGGATTGATGCAGGTAGATCAAAGTGACAATGTCGGATACTAGAGCGCAGATCAGAGTTGACAGCAAGTGCAGAGTGCATGGGTGCAAGAGTTCAACAGCGCGGTGGTTCCTGATGACATGTGCAGTTAGTACCAGTAGAAATCGAAGACTTTGATGATAGATGCATCAGACTGATTGAGTTGTTTGGAGCCTATTCAATTTTGGAGATGTTGCATGCAAAGCGTGCATGGCACATGCATGGAGTTGCATGGTGCATGCATGAGTTTGCATGGCGCATGCAAAGGGTGCATGGTGAATGCATGGAGTTGCATGTCGCATGCATGGAGTTGCATGGTGCTTGTGAAGGTTGCAGGGTGAATGCATGGAGTTGCATGTCGCATGCAAAGACATTCCTTTATTTTTGAGAGGGAGTGTTGAAAATGGCAACAAGAAACAGTGAAGGAGGCCTCCTGAAACATCTTTCCTAATCCTAGTTGGAGATTGATCACCTAAACTAGGTGGGGACCACACATGTGATTTTTGTCGAAAAGTCTATTTTAGACTATGTCTATTTTTAGACATATGGAGCATGGTCTAGGAGTTGCGGGATGCTATTCTTGGATGATTGGTCAAGTTGGTAAAAATAGATGGACAACTATTTTTAGACATACAGGTCGAAGTCTATTTTTAGACTGCCTGTCTAAAAATAGAACAGTCAAATATTATTAGCCCTTAATAATATTTGGAATATAAACATTATCTTATCCTCTTGGAGCACTTCAGTTCGAGCTACAGATGTGGCACATGCAGCTGGCAGAAGGAAATTCGAATTTCCTATGGGTTAGTTGAGCTATTGCATGTTTGACTTCAGTTAGAACTCATGTGGCAAAGTTTGGTGGAGTTGATGAGACAGTTGATGGAGTTGTGTTCGGTTTAACTTAGTTGAACTAGTTGTATTTAGTTAAACTGACTAATACACTAGAGATGAGTGGTGTGAATTAAATATTATTTAATTCACTAATTATTAACTCATAAAACAACTAAAGAACACATCAGTTAATTCAGTGCATGTACAGTTCAGTGAAGACCAGTGGAAGAGGTAGGAGAAAGGGTGGAGTCTACGATCAGTTGTGACTATAGTGTGCATGAGATTTGCACAATCATTGGAGGAGATTTCCAATGAGGATTGCGCAGTTAAAGCCAAGGGAATTCGAATTCATTCAATCCATTCTCTCATCTTGGATTGCGCAGTAGAGGCAGGCAAACAGTGGAGGAGTTTTGAACCCGTGACTTGTTCAAAACTGAGCTAGTTTGTGTGTAACTTTTGGAGACAATACTGAGTACTTGTGAGGAGTATTGTACTGAGATTGTTACATGATTCTTCTTCATTATAATATATAGACAGTAGGGGGTTTTCAGCTGTAAGCTTTCCTCGGTATACATACTGTGTTATATGTGTTGAATTTCTATGTGCACATGTGAATGTTTTCAATACCGCTTGTTGTTTTTATTTCTGCATGTGATGATTAATGCGTAGAAGAGATTATGTGTTATGTATGAAGCTAAAATAGTATGTGACCAGGATAATCTCGGTGAATAATTCAGCAAATTATTCAAATTTCTACAAATACTACAGAACCAAGAAGATAACAAATGTAGGATTCATACAGACTATGAGAAAGAAAAACATGTAGAATGTCAAAATATTATAGATAAATTAAGTAGATGTCATATCAATTACATAAAATAGTATTTTGATATGGTACTATAAATTGTAAGGCTAGTTTTGATATAGAAATCTTTAGTATTTTATATCAAAACATGGCTAATATAGCTTGGATATATTTTCTACTTGATTAAGAATGGTATGCTTGAGTTTTCATAGAGTTGCTTCCAATTTAGAAAACATTAAACTATGGATTGGCATAAAGAAAAATATATCAAATACATATACATAAGGTTAACAACTTATTTATAGGAGAACCAAAAAGAACTAAGTATCTTATAAGTGTAGGAAAAACTTCGAGCCAAGTTTAACCCAAGAGGGGGAAGCATGTAGTGTCCCTTCTTGGTGAGATAACTTTGATGACACTTAGAGAGGGTGATTTTGATATAATGATATTATATTATGCATGACAGACTTATGTACATGCTCATATGCTATAGACATGGTTTAGGTCACATGGTTGTTGTGTGCTTATGATAATATCTAGGGTTTTGTGTATAATAACTGATTTTGGTTAAGAGCATATTAGCTATGTTTTCTCTTTTAGTATCCTAGTTTTGACATAGGTGTATGACATGGATGGTGATCTAGGATTGGGACATATAGATCTATGGATGATCATGGTTATGTGGAAAATATGGTTAATTATGATTTATTTATGATACATGAATTGCATGATTATATGTGCCTAATCTCGTACTAAGCATGATGTTGTAGGGGACTCAGTCATTGCCAGCAAGGATGCTTAACTTATAAATGACTGCGGAAGTAATTTCTCCAAAACCAAAATGACTATGGAAGTCATGCACAATCCTTGGTAAAATGTGAATAAGTTAATTATGAAATTCATTTGATTCCTTTGATCTATAAGATTGTGATGTATGCAGTTCTTGGAAGAAGACCTTACCAACGAACCATCAGATGGGTATGAGCTAACAATTAGTACCTTAAGGTGAAGCACATAGTTTCAAAGGAGAGTAGATGAGAAGACATGAAAATTAGGGCACGGAGTCCTAAATCCATGAAATATAAAGACGTGGAGTCTTGGATATATAATAAAAGGATTAGGGTGCGAAGTCCTAAATCCATGAAAGATAAAGACATGGAGTCTAGGATGTATAATGAAATGATTAGGGCGCAGAGTCATGAATTTTTAAAAATATCAAGGTGTGGAATATTGGATCTTTAGAGTAGATCAGGGCGCAAAGTTCTCAATATACTAAGACATAGAGATGAATGTGATAAGGGTGTGAAATCCCTATTCTCCAGAAGCAAAATACCACTCATGGGAATCTCCAGGATGAATTTCCTTTATAAAATCTCATTCCTAACAATTTTGGAGTGAATTTCTAAAAATAAAAAGTCATGTCTAGCATCTCAAGTATGACTTTCCAAAAATAGTAAATCACCTCCAATAAATGGGTAATCAAGTACACTTGAAGGAAAATCACTTAACTTATAATTTATCACTCCTAATAGTTCAATGTCGACTTAATACTCAATATTATTAATATTATTGATATTATTTTTATATTTTATGAGACTATTATATTATTATTAAAAGGGAATTATATCTCCTCAATCACTTGACACCTCTCTTCTTGATGATTGTTATGGCTCTATGTAAATCTCTTTCTCTTTTAATAATAGGTAACACTCTCTTTTATGCACTCAGCAAAGAATGTCATATTCCTCTTACACTCATGTTGTGCTATGCAACAACTCCCCCCATTTTTATTTTTAAAATAATATAAACTTTTGATAATAGAAATAGGGACCCTTATTAAAGATGTATTTTTTAATTTTAAATAAAAAAAATAAAACTCCAAAAAACATTGTTGTTTTTATTAAATAAAACCAAAAAACCAAAAAAGAAATTAATAAAATATCTTTGTGATTACCCTATTGCAAATCGCATCCCGCATAATCTTTTCTCATCAAAGGTTAAGCAACAAAACAACAAAATCCCGATTTTGTGATCAACGATTTTAATTTCGCAAGCAACATCATAAATCACACATCGCGGATATACGTTTAAAACTTTAAGCAGTTCTTACTAGAGTTCTGATATTGCGATATTCCGATACTGCGATTTTGAGATATCGCGAAATCGCATATCGCATAAACAAAAAACAATCTGCTTCCCAAAAATAGGTTCAAAAGGTGCGATGCGATGGATTTGACATGTTTAAATAAAGGTTTTAATGTGATGATAAATAGTGTCAGAAACGATTAAGTGTGTTTTATCATCCCAATGCAAACAATTATTGATTTGTTATGATTAATTAATGATATAGCTGCTTCCTGGATCTTTTCTTTTAAAATTGGTCATTTCAATATATCTTTCATCATTTGATCATTACTATAACTTAAATAGGGATTTTCCTTCAAGATATGTCCATACGCAAACTAATGCAGAAATACAGCAAACAGACTGTTGCAGAATTGGAATACACAGAAATGTCATTCATAGTCTCAGATACTGTCTGGACTGCGAATGGAGGTGCTACAAAGTGGTAAGCTATCTATACTATCCTCAAATATGAAGAACCTGGAATAGTGGAGATCAAGGCAATTGCTGATGATGTAAGGCCCTCAGGTTTATAGTTTAAAGATATTGCATACTCCTTCCTTCATAGAATAGCAACAAGGGCTAGCCTTTTACCATATACCGATATGATAAGATGGGTGCTTGAGAATTCAAAAATTAAAGACAAACAATTCAGAACCATTAAGAATGAGATCTTAGGTTCTTTCAGAGCTAAAGATTTGAAAGTCATTTACAAGCTACCCGACCAACAAGACATCTATGACAAACATTTTGTTGAAAAATTTGCAAATAATAACGAATACCCTTTCAAAAAAATTCAAGGTTGGAGGAAACTGGATAACGAGTTTAAACATAAGAAATCAGTTATGTATCTTATCGCTTCACTTGCAAATCCCTACAATTTCACAGCAGCAATGCTATGCAGATTATATGGTCTCCTTGATAACACCAAGTTCTCTATAAATTAGCTTCCCTTGATTGATTCCTGTGTTAATTCTCACATTTTGAATTGGGCAAACATTCTTTCCAAAAATATAGCTAAAGAGATTAATGAATATCGCCAGACAAGAGCTTCTTCTTCCAAACCCGTCCCCCAATTTTTCACGAGTGCATATATTTTTTATGCCATCTGTTTCTCTACCTGTTTTCTGATTATGGGTTGGAAATGGACTCCCGAGGAACTTAAACCTATTCATTTGAGTCATAAAGATATATGGGAACATAATTATGTACCACATTTCCACAGGTTGTGTTATGGAGTTGTACTACCATTACATCAGTTAATGTTCGATAGAGAGAGCCCCAGATTCACTAAGGAATCCATTACAGATCTCTAAATGATAGGAAGATGTTTCATTGAAGAATCATTTTCATATATCAGAGTATTCGGAAGCTCTGCTCCTCCACATGTGATTCCTCTCTATGTTTCAAATAAACTAATGGCAAGAGAAGTGGCTTATCAAACTGTCGGCAATGGAATCACTAAATCTTTGAAAGATAGTAAAAAAAATTTATGGCCAAGTTTTCCAATTAAATGTGGTTCATTTTCCCTTAGCAATTTCTAGCATGCATTGAAATAATGTTAGAATATTGAGCTTTTAAAGCTCCCTGTTTTACCACCAAGGAAATTCGACCCAAAGAAGATTTATAATAAATTTACCGAGTCAGTCAAAATAAAACCTATCACACAAACAGATGATAGATTTGAAGAAATTTTGCAATCTATTGGAACTTTTGAAGAAGTGAAAAACTTTGTTAAATTGAACCTAAACCCAGAGGAATTACAGAGGTTCAATGAGTATACAGAACAAAGGCTCAAGTGTATTCCACAAAATGTCTTGATTACTAGTTATATGACTGAACCAAGCAAAGAAATCAGAACAGAAGAATCAGATTCACAGAATCAAGGTGAACTAGATAAATTCTAGACTTCAGTTAGCAATATATTGATAAATACCCCAGAGGTATCATCTACACAGAAAAATAGAGGATTTCAAACTCTCGAAGGTCAGATAGTTTCAGCAAAGGAAAACACTGAAAGTCCTGGGATAACCTCCTAAGATACAGAAGTTATTCCTGCATTTCCTACTGATGAAATTATTCTGAAAGTAACTGATATCCCTCCACTGGATGTATTCTACATCCCTCTTCATAAAGGTGTAGTCAGGAAATAGAGAAAAAGAAGAAGGATTGAAACACCCCCAGGTAATGAGGTTATGGAAGTTGTATGGAAAGACACCCCGTCAAATCCAATTGAAAATCTAACTCGGCTATCACAATTTTCTAGAGCATATACTACTGCAACAATAGACAAGGCAACCGAAGTATCCATTTTGGTTCAAGAGAAAGATGATAAAATAATAGAGCTACAACAACAACTGGATGAATAAAGGAAAAATATGAGTCAAAAGACCGAGCAACAACTCTTCAAATTTCAGCAAGAGATGGAAGTACCTAAGATAAGTCATGAAAATGACTTATCCAACAAAGAAACATTGATTAAAGAATTGAGAGAAAATATTACAAAATATGAAGGAATTCCTACTGCAGAGAATATCATTAAAGAAGCATTGGCATTAAATGCCTTACTCTTAAAACAACAAGATTTTTTTGTCTTACAAATGTCAGACATAGTTCCACACTTAGAAATCAGTGAGAAATTGACTAATATAGTCATTGACCAGAGAATTGAGTTTAATGAACTAAATACCATAATTTTTGATTATATTGAATGGCAAGATTCAAGGAAGGGAGAAGGTCAGATCTCCCACAGATCAAAGAAACTTATAAAGATATTCTCTTTACTGACTGGGATGCACAGGTAAAACAAGAAGAATTGGCAATAGCGAGAGCAGCAGGCATATCAAAGAATATGGTCAAAATGATCAACCACATGTTGCATACTTCCGATTTAATTAAAGAAGGAAATCACAAATCGATTCCCGATCTCAAAATATTAGAGCAAAGATGGAAAAATACAGGTCAAATACGAGAAGAAACAATTGCACAGCTGAAAAAAGACTGATTGGGAAGCATACTGGAAACTCCTGGTTAAGCCCCATAGTCAAATAATGACATTGAATTTTTCTTTAGATTCCATACATAAAATGTAGCCACTTTTACTTGATGCTATATTTACTGGACAGATGAAGACACAGTTCGAGAAGCCTCCACAAGTTCAACCAATGTCTGATATTTGTGAACAGAAAAGCAGAGCTGGCAGTAACCTATCATCGAGCATGATCATGAGTTAGTTTGTTTTGATAATTTCAATTTTAGCAATTAAATACTAGAAATGAGGAAGGTTGTTTGAAACCACCTCATAAGATATTTTGTATAATATATTTTTGTAAGTAGTTAATGTAGTATTTAAACCCTTATCATGCATTTAGAGAAGGGTCTAGGATTTTTATTAAGAACATTTACAAAGAATGATTTACTGTAATTTTGTGGATGTCTTGATGAAATAATGGAACATGGTCTTTTCAACTACATATCATTTTGGTTGATCACTGTTGATGCACTTTTGTATTCTCTGAATGACTTATTGATAGAAGATTGAATGTGGCCTATTGTCGCTGATCAAATGAACATGACAGCACACATCTGGTACTATTATCATGTATGCTAAACTATGTTTTAAACATTAGTGATAAATCTAGCTTTCATGAACTATGTATGAGATCAATTATTTATGTTTGAAGTATCAGTTGCACTATTGTACAATATAAGAATAGAAATTGATTTATTTTATATATGATCATCATAATATATGTGATATGTTTCACATATTCTTTTGATTAACTCTTTTTCAAAATAATTATCTTACAAAATTATTAATTCTATTAAGTCTGTGATTGATCTAAATCATCACAAACTGAATAGATATCATTTTAGATCACATAAAATCAACATTATCCTGGGTTAGATTATATCTGATTTAATTCAAAGTTTTTCATTTTAGAATAAAGTTGTTTTAGTTTTTAGTTATTTTTCATGAAAATCATTTGAGAGAAACCCAACAATCATATAAAACCCAAATTTTGGAAATTGGTCCCATTACACCCAGTCGGAGCCACTATCCCAAACGGAAAAGGAACTGCTTTAAGGTCCAGACTGGGTGGTTATCCCCCTTGTTGTTGCCACATATTTCTGAGGCCTGAACATTTTTGGCGCTATGAGGGCCTAAATTTGAATGGCATACAAATCTAAACCTCAAACTGAAGCCCTCATAAGAGTCGATCTCCTCAAAAGCATCCTACATCTTCCCGATCAAACTCTAAATCACCAACTCAGAAATCAGAAATTGTAGAAACCTTCCCCTCATCTCCTGAAATATCTCGACAGTCAACCACTTCAAAATTTAATCTCGAGTCTCCTGAAGTTTAGTATTCAATTCAGAAATTAGAAGGAATATCTATTTCTACTGAAAATCTTGTTAATCCTGAAACTTCTGAAGAAAGCGTTACATCCCTATTTAAAGAAATTGCTATATTAAGTTGATCTAAAAGCGAGAAACTTGGAATTCCTCCTCTTGAGTTCCCAATAGAATCACATCGCAAAAAAATTTCTATATCAAGATCTAAGTCAGATACGAGTGAAGTCACATCAACTTTCCCTTTAGTTACTTCCTCACATCCTCTTACTCAATCCACATCTTCTTATTCTTCCATTTCCTCTACTCAAACAATCAGTACTATCACAAGTAGTATTGTTCCAGTTGTAATTTATACATCCATTCCCCCTACTTTTGGATCTACTTCTGTATCTTCACAAACTTCAAATCCAATTATGGCTAATTTCCCTTGGACCAATCCTGGTGCTGTATTAATTAAAAATCCAAATCCTCTTCCAGATCATCCTGAAAAATGGCTACCTAAATATAATCCAGATGATGGTCTTCCCGCTGAAGAACATATCAAAAATTTTATGTTAGCCATGAATCTTAATGGAGTTTCTCAAGAAGATATTGTAGTAATATTGTTTCCCTATACCTTACAAGGATCTGCAGGAACCTAGTACTTTTCATTTCCTGCAGTATCTATTGTAGATTGGGAAACTTTTGAACAAGTTTTTTTTGCAAAATTTGGAGATGATAGAACTGTTGCATCTTCAATCAATGCTCTTTCCAATCCAAAAACAAATTCAGGTGAAAGGATCAAATATTTAAACTCTAGATTTAATAATTTATTAAACAAAATCCCAACCACTTCCAAACCTGTTGTTGATGTACAAATAGAGTGGTATATTTCTTCTTTTCCTTCTAATATAGCTATTTTTGTAGATAGAGCTGGTAAAGCTACCCTTTTAGAAAACATGAAAGAAGCTCTCGCTGTAGAGAAAAGAATCTTAGCATTGGAAAAAAAATCAGAGATAGAAGACAAGAAATCAAAGAAAGTGACATTAAGTCAAGATTCCAAAAAGAAAGTCTCGAAAGATCCATTTGATCTTGAAGGTCTTCAAAAAGTGTTAAATACTATGTCAAATGACATGATTGAGATAAAGAAACAGGTTGCTGAAACATCAACACCTAAGAAATCATATCGCCCATTTAAGAAAAATCCTTCTTCAGCATCTCAGCCTCCAAATGTGATTTCAAATGCTGAATCCGATCAAGATACTGAAGATCCTTCACCATTTGAACAGGAGCCAGAGTCTGAAGAAGAAGTTGAGTTGAATGGGTTATGAGATTTTATTCTCCCCACAGAAGAAGAAAGAGAAGCTATGCATGTGTCTACAAGAAGTAAATATTCTTCTGATTCAACTCTATCACATCAAAAATAGAAATCTCTCCACACAAAGGAGAAAACAATAGCCAAAAAATCTAAAACTGTTCAGATAGATCCTCTTACAACTTCCAAAATTTTAGTAGTTTCAGATACAATGGAATATAATATTGTTGAGGATATGAAAAATAATAAAGCAAACATTTCATTACATTAAATGACCAAACTCAAACAACAACAGAAAATTTTACTCAGATAACTCAAGGCAGTCCCTGTAGATCCTTTACAACCACCGGTTATAGCCCAAGCTTCTAAAGATATGGGAAAACCTCTGTCATCTTCAAACAAATTAAATCCCAATGATCTTGTTTTAATCAGCGATAGATCTATTTCTCACACTCCTCCTTTACTTCTGAATTATGAAATTTTCAATAAAAATGTTCATAATTGTCTTATTGATTCAGGAGTTTCTTCAAACATCATGCCAAGAACAGTATGTACAAAACTGAATGTCACTCCTCAAAAATTTGTTGTACATATAGTTCAATTAGATAGAACAAAAATCGAGGTCATTGGAGAAATGTTATCAGTATTCATTAGATTATCATCCAATCCAAAGGTATTGCAAGTAATTGATATTTTAGTTGAGTATATCCCTGAGTTGTATGGTCTTATTTTAAGCAGGATTGGTCTAAAAAGTTACATGGATATTTTGCTACCGATTGGTCACACATGAGGTTGCCATATAATGGTAAACCAAACCAAATCAAAGTTGATCGCGAGAAATTTATTTAACACACAGTCACTGAACTTGAAGAAACAAATGAACATGTAGCTTTCACTAATAATATTATTGGAAATTACTCTGTTGAATCATTTCTTGGATCATTCAATGCCCATATTTCACCTTTTTCAATAAATACTTCTATTTGTCAAATTGAAAACTTTTCTCAAACAAACACTTCTAAGTGTATTAATATTAGCAATAAAATTTCAAAACATTATTTGTTTTGGACTTTATACTTTAATAGTTCAAAATCAAAATATGGTGCAAGAGCAGGTTGCATTTAATCAATCCGCAAGGAGAAAAAACAATTCTAGCTTGCAGACTCGAATTTCAATGCACAAATAATACCGCTAAATATGAAGCATTGATACAAGGTCTGTACAAAGCTATCATTTTAAACTTTAAATATTTACAGGTATATGGAGATTCTGAGATAATTGTTAGACAAGTCAGAAACACAATTCATTGTATTTTTGGACATTTGAAACACTGTCAAGCTTTAGCTCAAAGCCTTACATCCCATTTTTCTGCATTCAATATCTCCATAGTTCCTAGATTACAAAATGCAAGTGTTGATTTACTTGCTAATGTAGCATCTAAGCTTATACCATCTGAAGAATTTAGCCCTGAAAAATTTTCAATTGAGTTAATTTTTAGGCCTTCCCTTCCTGACAACGTAACAAATTGGAGAGTATTTAACAATGATACAGATATAGTAGACTTTCTTACATCAGACGGAGCTTATGAAGGTCAAATCATAGATGAACACGAACATGATTTACAGATTAAAGATAAACAAAATACTAATCCAATTCCCAATTTTGTAGTCAAAATGGAAGATCTCTATGATTTGAAAGATAGGTTTAAGAAGATTACCAATTCAAAAACCCAAAGTTCTACTTTAAAATTTGAATTGGTTAATCTTGGTACACTAGAAAAACCTCCAAACATTAACCTAGGTCTTGGCTTAAAACCTAAAGAAAGGATGTCATTCATTAAGTTGCTTAAAACATATAAAAAATATCTTTGCATGGGATGATTTAGATCTCAATACATATGATAATTCTATAATTCAGCATACTATACCTATGATCTCAGATGACAAACCTATTCAGCAAAAACTTAGAAAGATCCACAAAAACTTAGAAAGTCAAACTAAATCTGAATTAAATAAAATGCTCAAAGCCAAAATTATTTTTCCTGTTAGACATTCGAAATGGGTGTCAAACATGGTCCCAGTTAGAAATAAGAATGGAGACATTAGGATTTGCATAGACTTTAGAAATTTGAATAAAGCTTGCCAAAAGGATAATTTTCCCTTGCCTACCTTGGAACAGATATTACAGTCAGTTGTAGGATCTGAATTGATGTCTTTTCTCGATGGATTTTCAGGATACAATTATATTATGGTGCATCTGGATGATATATTAAAGACAACATTCAGAAAAAAGTGGGGAACATACGCATACCAAAAAATTCCATTTGGGATGATTAATGCTGGTGGTACATTTCAACGTGCTATGGATATAGATTTCAGAGGACTAATCAATAGCTCAGTTGTTATATACTTAGATGAAATTACTATTTACTCTAAGCATATAAACAATCATGTTAATCACCTAAAAAATATTTTTGAAAGATGTAGAAAATTCGGCATTTCCTTGAATCCTAAAAAATGTTATTTCGCCTTATTAGAAGGTAAATTATTAGGGTTCATTATCTCCAAAAAAGGAATCTATATTGAACCTAATAGGATTCAAGAAATCAAAATTATTCCTCTACCACGTAATAAAAAAATGATGCAATCATTCTTAGGACAAATTAATTTTGTAAAAAGGTTTGTTCCTATTTTTTCCCAAATCATCTTACCCTTGCAATCAATGATCAAGAAAAATCAATTTTTAAATGGGGAAAAGATGAGAGAAATTATTTTGAGTTGATTAAGAAAGCTATCATTGAAGCTCCTTCTTTAACAACTCCCAATTTTCTTAAACCATTTATATTATACACATTCTCTTCTGATACGTCATATGCATCAGTTTTGACACAGCTAAATGATCAAAACATTGAAGCACTGATTTTATTTTTCAGTTCTAACCTTCAAGGTGTTGAGTTAAATTATTCAGCTGTGGAAAAAAAAGATTATGATATGTTTAAAGCCTTGAAACATTTTATACCTTTTCTCCTAAAAACACATACTAAAATAATACTACCTTACTTAGTAGTAAGGAAATTATTAATCCAACGAGAAGTAGGAGCCTAAGAGAGCGAATTGGGTTACCGCACTTCAAGAATATGATGTAGAGATACATCCTGCTAAAATTGTTAAAGGTCAAGGTCTTTGCAGTGTTGATCATATCAGCCCCCCCATTAAAAATTTTGGCCCTTAGACCTGCTTGGACCTTTCAAATTCCCTATCGTGGCCTAAGGAATTCGTTTTCTACCTATCGTGACCTCTCTCTGCCTCCAAATTACGTTGCTCAAGTCTGAAAGCCCGCATTTAAAATTATCTAAGGTTCAGCCCTTTTGGCCCTAGCCCCTCTGTTTTTCTATTCCGCATGACCAAAGGCCATAACCATGCATCGGGATGAAAGGCACTGATCAAAGTGCATCGGGCGTATTCCAAGCCATCCGATCAAATCATAAAATCGACGGTTCGCAGCCCATCTGTCCCGGTGGTCCCCGCGCTCAAAAACACTTTATAAAACTGGTAGTATTTATCGCACCGCTTATCCAGGGCAGGCGATATTCCTCAAATCGCAGCGATGCCATACGTTGCGCGACACATGGCTCTGTCATTGTTCCAAAACCGCCACCCCATCGCGCATTATCTTTCGGATGGAGACACGCAGCGATATTCATCACCGCCGTCAGATCTGGGAGTCTTCATCCAACGGTCACCGCGCTCTGGAGCTGCACGATGTTTATTCCAAGCCCATTGTACTCTTGGCCCACCATCTCATTGTCCTTCGACGTAGTTTTAACCGTTGATCTTGTTTGAGATTGTATGGTCCAGATCATTTGCATGTCCAACGGTTGACTGGGTCTTCCTCCACGTCACCCTTACCATGTGTGCTTCGCATTTCTACCTCCGCCCCGTATATGTCTCGTCCATAAGCTAAGTTTAATGTTTCTGGTCAAAATCCTCCGCCCAGCTATTCACCATCATTCCACTGTAGCTTTCGTCGCCACCCTGCATATTCTGCCATTTCATCACGTCGCTATGCTACACAGTCATCTCCACTCCATCCACCCTCCCGTGCATTTGTTTTCTTAACAAGTTTGTGGATTTTGCAGGGTTACAGCCAAGAAGAACTATTATGATTCATAGTCTCAATCGCTGTGATAGAGGCCGCGTCAAAGGACAATTTTTCAGAGGAAAAATTTATGGAAAAAGGATTTGGGAAGCTGTTACGACACGACTTTCATTAAAATAAGCAGGGTTAGAATCTATCAAACCCTTCGGAGTTATTCAAAGTGCAGATTTTTGCAGATGAAGACATTAATCTTGCAGCAAAGAGTATCAGTAGAAGATCCAGGAAGTCAGTGTCCAATATTGAAGATTTTCAATCTTAATTTAGGGTCTAGCCGGAAAAGGGTACGATGCACAAAAAACAATACCCTCCAGGTCTTCTTTCAGCCAAATTTTCCTTCAGGAAAGGACAGGATGTTTATGTGATATTACTTCTTTCCAGTGTTCCTGAAGAGACTTTCAACCATAGCATTTATTCCGGTTAAAAGGCCACAGAGTACAAACAGCACAACATAGACATTTAGTACTATGGGTGCAAATTTTTCTGCCATTTTGTTTTAATTATGCAAATTAAATGTTCATCACCTACCTCGTTCACTATGTTTTTGGGTTTCTCCTATAAAAACCATGAAGAAACACATTGTAGGGGTTCCAGATTTTTATCAGAAAATTATACAGTGAAAGGATTTTTGTATACAGTTTGTAAAACTCTTGTATGAAGGCTCAGAGCCCGTAGGGTTTCAGTGAGGAGGAGTTCTATCTGTTAAAGAGGATTCTGGTCTTTGGTATTTCACAGTCTGTAGCTCTCTTTTATATGTTATTTAATATATCATTTCATCTCATCCATCTTTCCTGTATCATGTTTTGGAATGCGAGTGGCTCACTGATTTCTGGTAAGGATTCATCCTAGTTGATGCCCATACTTAGATCAGTCAAGCGCTTTAAATATGGCTCATGCATGATATTCTGTTTCATTACTCATCTGAATCGTGATTCTGCTATATTAGTTGCTTTGGGAGGGTGCTTTTAAAATGCTATTATCATGTATGGATTCTTAGATTGGTAAGCCCATGCACGGTGGTATTGTATATCTGAGTACTAGCTCAGTGCTAACTAATATCATCTCATTATTTCATTCACTACATACCCCTTCTGATAATTTATGTTTGTGAGGTATTTCTGAATCGGCCCGCTTTGCAGTAAACTGTCTCTGAATTGTCTGTTGCTTTTGTATTAGAGTTCTGCGTCTTGCCTCTGCAGTAGCTCATTTCCTGTGTCAGTTTCTGAGAGTTTGGTCCCATTCTATTTCATTTCCCTTTTTACACGAGATAGCATGTGAGCTGAAGCTGACAACTTCTTACATTAGATTATATGCTCCTTGCTACGCTAAGATGTCCTAGGCACTGGTCTATTGCAACTCTAGGTTGTCTCTAGGAGCGAAAACATGCAGGATGTTAACTGGAGCCTCTCATTTACCAATAGAATAAGATCAATCAAATGAAATACAATTGTCTTAGGTAAGCCTAAACTATTCTTAGTCACAATATATTGATCTATAATTTTTCTTGAAAAATCGATATGCTCCATTATATCTCAATTACATAGAAAAGTGTGCTCTAAGGCTTAAAGAAAATCAATATCAACTTATAGATGATGTGTTATTTAGGAAGAATTATGATTCTGTATTATGGAAATGTTTAGAGAAACTAAAGTTGAAAAAGTAATGTAGGAATTACATGATGGACCAGCTGGAGGTCATTTCGGAGGAAACACCACATCTCATAAAATACTGCATGTCGGTTACTATTGGCCAACTCTATTTAAAGATGCACATGAATATGCGAGAAAATGAAAAGTATGTAAAACTGGAGCAGGAAGAGAAAGGAAAGTAGCATTTCCACTACAACCAGTAAATATCCAACGACCATTCGAACAATGGGGGTTAGATATCATAGGTGAAATAACTCCAAACTCTTCTAAACAGCATAAGTATATTCTAACTGCAATAGATTATTTCACAAAAATGGGTGGAAGCTATCCCATTAAAGGTGGTTAATACACAAAATATTACAGATTTTATTGATCAGTTTATAATCACCAGACTTGGCCTCCCATTAGCTTTGATATTTGACAATGCATCTTACTTTTCTGGAAATGCCATGATAGAATTTTCTTTAAAAATATGTTTTAAATTAAAATACTCAGCTAACTATTATCCATAGGGTAATGGATTAGCTGAATCTACAAATAAAAACCTTATTATAATCATCAAACGAACTATAGAACAAAATCATAAAAATTGGCACAAAGCATTATTATTTTCTCTTTGGACAGATAGGATCACCCAGAAAGCTTCAATAGGTACTTCTCCATTTGTGTTAGTTTATGGGAAAGAAGCAGTTCTACCCACAAATATAACAATACCATCATTTGCTTTAGTGCAGTTTATTGATGAAAATCCTTCGTCTTCCCTTCAACTTAGACAAGATCAAATTCTTAAAATGGAAGAACAAAGAGAAAAAGAAAAAGCTATACATGCTCATCATCAACAAATAGTTAAAACCTTGTTTGACATAGCATTTACCAGCTCAAAAGCTTTTGAGATTGGAGACCTTGTTTTGAAATGGGATAAGGCACATGAGGAAAAAGGTAAGCATACCAAATTCCAAAGGCTATGGCTTGGTCCATTTCAAATCATAGAAAAAATAGGCTTATCCACCTTTTTGTTGCAAGATTTATTAGGTAAGAAAGATTCCTTGCCTGTGAATGGTCAAATTCTTTAAAAAAAAAATTCTCTTAGAAAATCAAGTTTTAAATTTCATTTTGCTTTAGAAAAATAAAAGTTGAAAATAGCATCATTTTTGGTTGATTCAAGGTTTCAAAATTTTTGATAAATTTATTTGATCTTTTGCTTCTATAAATAAGAAAAGTAAAAAGGTAATTATAACTATGAGAATTAAGTAAACGTTATTTTTCTGAAATATTTTGAAATTTACTAAAGGCATTTACTTTCCGAAAAACCTTTTGATGTCATAAAATATAGATATTATGTATTAGTCAAAAAAGGAAACTTTTAACTTAGCAAGTATTCTCTACAGAAAAGTATCTACCAACTCTATAATTATCATCCATAACTCTTAAACGAGCTAATGATTCATCCCATCTGATAAAATTTCTTCTTCAAAGTATAATTCAAAAAAGGAAAAGAAATATATACAATGTACAAATTCAAAAAAAAAAATAAGTCTCATCATGAGCTTGTTTATCATGATCATAAAGAAATAATCTAGATTGTTATTAAAAATATTGCATACCACAACAGGGTAATAGCTAAATGATTATAAGAATCAAAAGACAAGGGGTCTCATTATGAGCCATCTTGTTCAGTCTAAATTACTATCAGTGAATGACATTGTCACTATGAGGCCACCAAACCTAGATAATGATTTTGAGAATGTGTCAGGAAAAAGAAATTCAATTATATGTCAAATTATTTTTTGAAATAATAAATCAAATTCAGATGGGACCATGAATCATTATTGGTTAAATGATAACCCTGTCGAGGCTATAAACGCCTACTGGAAACAGTGGCTCTATCTATGATAAATTAGTAAAAATCTATGAAACCAAATTTTAGAGAATACCTACTTTATCTTTTTAAATCTGAGTACCGACTGATATAGACACCTATGTGTTATCACTGAAAGGGTTAATTAAGAAAAAATGAGATAGGTAAATAGATTATATTCTGAAAAAAACACTGTTTAATTCATGAATCATACTATTTTTATTCTTTTATCTTTTTCTTGTTTTGAAAGTTAAGAAATATCAAAATAAACCAATTAGAGATATCTGGTTCTCCTAAGTGAATCGCCAATTGTTGTGCTATGCAACAACTCCCCCCATTTTTATTTTTAAAATAGTCTAAACTTTTGATAATAGAAATAGGGACCCTTATTAAAGATGTATTTTTTCATTTTTAAATAAAAAATCAAACTCCAAAAAACATTGTTGTTTTGATTGAATAAAAACAAAAAACCAAAAAATAAATTAATAAAATATCTTTGTGATTACCCTATCACAAATCGCATCCCACATAGTCTTTTCTCATCAAAGGTTAAGAAACAAAACAACAAAATCCTGATTTTGCGATCAACGATTTTAATTTCGCAAGTGACATCATAAATCACACATCGCGGATATATGTTTAAAACTTTAAGTAGTTCTTACCAGAGTTCCGATATTGCGATATTCCAATACCATGATTTTGTGATTTCACGATATCGCGAAATCGCATATCACATAAACAAAAAACAATCTGCTTCACAAAAACAAGTTCAAAAGGCACGATGTGATGGATTTGACAGGTTTAAATAAAGGTTTTAATGTGAAAATAAATAGTGTCAGAAACGATTAAGTGTGTTTTATCATCCCAAAGCAAACAATTATTGATTTTTTATGATTAATTAATGATATAGCTTCTTCCCGAATCTCTTCTTTTAAAATTGGTCATTTCAATATATCTTTCATCATTTGATCATTATTCTGTCTTAAATAAAAATTTTCCTTCAAGATATGTCCATACGAAAAGTAATGCAGAAATACAGCAAACAGACTGTTGCAGAATTGGAATACACAGAAATGTCATCCATAGTCTCAGATATTGTCTGCACTGTAGATGGAGGTCTTACAAAGTGTTAAGCTATCTATACTATCCTTCAAGATGAAGAACCTGAAGTAGTGGAGGTCAAGGCAATCGCTGATGATGCAAGGCCCTCAGATTTATAGTTTAAAGATATTGCATGCTCCTTCCTTCATAGAATATCAGCAAGGGCCAGCCTTTTACCATATACCGATATGATAATATGGGTGCTTAATAATTCAACAATTAAAGACAGACAATTCAGAACCATTAAGAATGATATCTTAGGTTCTTTCAGAGCTGAAGATTTGAAAGTCATGTACAAGCTACCCGACCAACAAGACATCTATGACAGCAAGTTTGTTGAAAAATTTTCAAACAATAATGAAGACCCTTTCAAAAAAATTCAAGGGGAAACTGGATAATGAGTTTAAACATGAGAAATCAGGTATCTATCTTATTGCTTCACTTGAAAATCCATACAATTTCGCAGCAGCAATTCTATGCAGATTATATGGTCTCCCTAATAACACCAAGTTCTCTATAAATTAGGTTCCCTTGATTGATTCCTGTGTTAATTCTCACATCATGAATTGGGCAACCATTCTTTCCGAAAATCTAGCTAAAGAGATTAATGAATATCGCCAAACAAGAGCTTCTTCTTCCAAACCCATCCCCCAATTTTTCATGAGTGCATATATTTTTGATGCCATCTATTTCTCTACTATTTTTCCGATTATGGGTTGGAAATGGACTCCTGAGGAACTTACCCCTATTCATTTGAGTCGTAAAGAGATATGGGAACATAATTATGACTCCCGAGGAACTTAACCCTATTCATTTGAGTCGTAAAGAGATATGGGAACATAATTATGTACCACATTTCCACAGGTTGTGTTATGGAGTTGTACTACCATTACATCAGTTAATGTTCGATAGAGAGAGCCCCAGGTTCACTAAGGAATCCATTACAGATCTGCAAATGATAGGAAGATGTTTCATTGAAGAATAATTTTCATATATCAGAGTATTCAGAAGCTCTTCTCCTCCACATGTGATTCCTCTCTATGTTTCAGATAAACTAATGGAAAGAGAAGTGGTTTATCAAACTGTCGAAAATGGACTTACTAAATATTTGAAATATAGTAAAAAATCTTTATGGCCAAGTTTTCCAATTCAGTGTGGTTCATTTTCCCTCAGAAATTTCAATCATGCATTGAAAGAATGTCAGAAGATTGAGCTTTTAAAGCTCTCTGTTTTACCACCAAGGCAATTCGACCCAGAGAAGATTGCTAATAAATTTACTGAGTCAGTCAAAATCAAACCTATCATACACACAGATGATAGATTTGAAGACGTTTTGAAATCTATTGGAACTTTTGAAGAAGTTCAAAACTTTGTTAAATTGAATCTAAACCAGGAGGAATTACATAGGTTCAATGAGTATAGAGAACAAAGGCTCAAGCGTATTCCACAAAATGTCTTGATTACTAGTTATATGACTGAACCAAGCAAAAAATCAGAACAGAAGAATAAGATTAACAGAATCAAGGTGAACTAGATAAATTCTAGACTTCAGTTAGCAATATATTGATAAATACCCCAAAGGTGTCATCTACACAGAAAAAATGCAGGATTTCAAACTCTCGAAGGTCAGATAGTTTCAGCAAAGGAAATCACTGAAAGTCCTGGGATAACCTCCCAAGATACATAAGTTATTCCTGCATTTCCTACTGATGAAATTATTCTGAAAGTAACTAATATCCCTCCACTAGATGTATTCTACATCCCTCTTCATAAAGGTTTAGTCAGGAAATAAAGAAAAAGAAGAAGGTTGAAACACCCCCAGGTAATGAGGTTATGGAAGGTGTATGGAAAGACGCCCCATCAAATCCAATTGAAAATCTAACTCGGCTATCACAATTTTTCGAAGCATATACTACTGCAACAATAGACAAGGCAACCGAAGTATCCATTTTGGTTCAAGAGAAAGATGATAAAATAATACAACTACAACAACAACTGGATGAAGAAAGGAACAATCTGAGTCAAAAGACCGAGCAACAACTCTTCAAATTGCAGCAAGAGATGAAAGTACTTAAGATAAGTCATGAAAATGACTTATCCAACAAAGAAACATTGATTAAAGAATTGAGAGAAAATCTTACAAAATATGAAGGCATTCCTACTGCAAAGGATATCATTAAAGTAGCATTGGCATTAAATGCCTTACTCTCAAAACAAAAAGATTTTTTTGTCTTACAAATGTCAAACATATTTCCACACTTAGAAATCAGTGAGAAATTGACTAATATAATCATTGAAAAGAGAATTGAGTTTAATGAACTCAATACCAAAATTTCTGATTATATTGAATGGCAAGATTCAGAGGAAGGGAGAAGGTCAGATCTCCCAAAGATCAAAGAAACTTATAAAGATATTCTCTTTATTGACTGGGATGCACAGGTAAAATAGGCAGAATTGGCAATAGCGAGAGCAGCAGGCATATCAAAGAATATGGTCAAAATGATCAACCACATGTTGCATACTTCCGTTTTAATTAAAGAAGGAAATCACAAATCGATTCCTAATCTCAAAATATTAGAGCAAAGCTGGAAAAATACAGGTCAAATACGAGAAGAAACAATTGCACAACTGAAAAATATTGATTGGGAAGCATACTGGCAACTCCTGGTTAAGCACCATAGTCAAATAATGGCATTTAATTGTTCTTTAGATTCCATTCATAAAATGCAGCCACTTTTACTTGATGCTATATTTACTAGACATATGAAGACACAGTTCGGGAAGCCTCCACAAGTTCAACCAATGTCTGATATTTGTGAACAGAAAAGCAGATCTGGCAGTAACCTATCATCGAGCATGATCATGAGTTAGTTTTTTTTTATCATTTCAATTTTAGTAATTAAATACTAGAAATGAGGAAGGTTGTTTGAAACCACCTCATTAGATATCTTGTATAATATATTTTTGTAAGTAGTTAATGTAGTATTTAAACCCTTATCATGCATTTAGAGATGGGTCCAGGATTTTTATTAAGAACATTTACAAAGAATTATTTACTGTAAGTTTGTGG
The DNA here is from genome assembly GCA_034641835.2 of Pinus albicaulis. Lineage (NCBI taxonomy): Eukaryota > Viridiplantae > Streptophyta > Pinopsida > Pinales > Pinaceae > Pinus > Pinus albicaulis. The sequence continues at coordinate 1,634,791,222 of CM076580.1, read as the reverse complement.
ATATCTTGATGAAATAATGGAGCATGGTCTTTTCAATTACATATCATTTTTGTTGATCACTGTTGATGCACTTTTGTATTCTCTGAATGACTTATTGATAGAAGATTGAATGTGGCCTATTATCGCTGATTAGATGAACAGGACAACACACATCTGGTACTATTATCATGTATGCTAAACTATGTTTTAAACATTAGTGATAAATCTAGATTTCATGAATTATGTATGAGATCAATTATTTTTGTTTGAAGTATCAGTTGCACTATTGTACGATATAATAATAGAAATTGATTTATTTTATATATGATCATCATAATATATGTGATATGTTTCACATATTATTTTGAATAACTCTTTTTCAAAAGAATTATCTTACAAAAGTATTAATCCTATTAATTCTCTGATTGATCTAAATCATCACAGACTGAATAGATATCATTTTAGATCGCATAAAATCAAAATTATCCTGGGTTAGATTAGATCAGATTTAATTCAAAGTTTTGCATTTTAGAATAATTTTTTTTTACTTTTTAGTTATTTTTCAAGAAAATCATTTGAGAGAAACCCAACAATAATATAAAACACAAATCTGGGAAACTGGTTCCATTACACCCAGTCGAAGCCACTATCCCAAATGGAAAAGGAAATGCTTTAAGGTCCAGACCAGGTTGTTATCCCCCTTGTTGTTGCCACATATTTATGACGCTTGAACATTTGTGGCGCTAGAAGGAGGGCCTAACTTTGAATGGCTTACAAATCTAAACCTCAAACTAGAAGCCCTCATAAGAGTCAATCTCCCCAAAAGCATCCTACATCTTCCCGATCAAAATCTAAATCACCAACTCAGAAATCAGAAATTTTAGAAACCTTCCCCTCATCTCCTGAATATCTCGACAGTCATTTTCTTCGGAATTTACTCCTGAGTCTCTCGAAGTTCAGTCTTTAATTCAGAAATTAGAAGGAATATCTATTTCCGCCGAAAATCTTGTTAATCCTGAAACTTCTGAAGAAAGCGTTACTTCCCTATTTAAAGAAACTGGTATATTAATCTGATCTAAAAGCGAGAAACTTGGAATTCCTCCTTTTGAGTTCCAAATAGAATTGCATCGCAAAAAAATTTCTATATCCAGATATAAGTCAAATACGAGTGAAGTCACGTCAACTTTCCCTTCAGTTACTTCCTCACATCCTCTTACTCAATCCGCATCTTCTTATTCTTCCATTTCCTCTACTCAAACAATCAGTACTATCACAAGTAGTATTGTTCCAGTTGTAAGTTCTACATCCATTCCCCCTACTTCTAGATCTACTTCTGTATCTTCACAAACTTCAAATCCAATTATGGCTAATCGGCCTTGGACCAATCCTGGTGTTGTATTAATTGAAAATCCAAATCCTCTTCCAAATCATCCTGAAAAATGGCTACCTAAATATAATCCAGATGATGGTCTTCCCGCTGAAGAACATATCAATAATTTTATGTTAACCATGAATCTTAATGGAGTTGCTCATGAAGATATTGTAGTAAGATTGCTTCCCTATACCTTACAAGGATCTGCAGGAACCTGGTACTTTTCACTTCCAGCAGTATCTATTATAGATTGGGCAACCTTTGAACACGTTTTTCTTGAAAAATTTGGAGATGATAGAACTGTTGCATATTTAATCAATGCTCTTTCCAATCCAAAAACAAATTCAGGTGAAAGGATCAAATATTTCAATTCTAGATTTAATAATTTATTAAAAAAAATCCCAACTGCTTCCAAACCTATTTTTGATGTACAAATAGAGTGGTATATTTCTTCTTTGCCTTCTAATATAGCTATTTTTGTAGATAGAGCTGGTAAAACTACCCTTTTATAAAATAGGAAATAAGCTCTCGCTGTAGAGAAAAGAATCTTAGCATTGGAAAAACGATCAGAGATAGAAGACAGGAAATCAAAGAAAGTGACATTTAGTCAAGATTCCAAAAATAAATTCTCGAAAGATCCATTTGATCTTGAAGGTCTTCAAAAAGTGTTAAAGACTATGTCAAACGACATGATTGAGATAAAGAAACATGTTGTTGAAACATCAACACCTAAGAAATCATATCACCCATTTAAGAAAAATCATTCTTCAACATCTCAGCCTCCAAATGTGATTTTAAATGCTGAATCCAATCAAGATACTGAAGATCCTTCACCATCTAAATAGGAGCCAGAGTTTGAAGAAGAAGTTGAGTTGAATGGGTTATGGGATTTTATTCTCCCCACATAACAAGAAAGAGAAGCTATGCTTATGTCTACAAGAAGTAAATCTTCTTCTGATTCAACTCTATCAAATCAAAAATAGAAATCTCTCCACACAAAGGAGAAAACAATAGCCAAAAAATCTAAAACTGTTCGGACAGATCCTATTTCACTAGATCCTCTTACAACTTCCAAAATTTTAGTAGTTTCAGATACAATGGAATATATTATTGTTGAAGATATGAAAAATAATAAAGAAAACATTTCTTTACATGAAATGACCAAACTCAAACAACAACAGAAAATTTTACTCAGAGAACTCAAGGCAATCCCTGTAGATCCTATACAACCACTGGTTATAGCCCAAGCTTCTAAAGATATGGGAAAACCTTCGTCATATTCAAACAAAGTAAATCCCATTGATCTTGTTTTAATCGGTGATAGATCTATTTCTCACACTCCTCCTTTACTTCTGACTTATGAAATTTTCAATAAAAATGTTCATAATTGTCTTATTGATTCAAGAGCTTCTTAAAACATCATGCCAAGAACAGTATGTACAAAACTGAATGTCACTCCTCAAAAATCTATTGTACATATAGTTAAATTAGATAGAACAAAAATCAAGGTCATTGAAGAAATGTTATCAGTATCCATTAGATTATCATCAAATCCAAAGGTATTGCAAGTAATTGATATTTTAGTTGCAAATATCCCTGAGTTTTATGGTCTTATTTTAAGCAAGATTGGTCTGAAAATTTATATGGATATTTTGCTACTGATTGGTCACACATGTGGTTTCCATATAATGGTAAACCAAATCAAATCAAAGTTGATCGCAGGAAATTTATGAAACACACGGTCACTGAACTTGAAGAAAAAAATGAACCTGTAGCTTTCACTAATAATATTATTGGAAATTACTCAGTTGAATCGTTTCTTGGATCATTCAATGCCCATATTTCACCTTTTTCAATAAATACTTCTATTTATCAAATTGAAAACTTTTCTCAAACAGACACTTCTAAGTGTATTAATCTTAGCAATAAAATTTCAAAACATTCTTTGTTTTGGACTTTATACTTTGATGGTTCAAAATCAGAAGATGGTGCAGGAGAAAGTTGCGTTTAATCAATTCGCAAGGAGAAAAAACAATTCTAGCTTGCAGACTCGAATTTCAATGCACAAATAATACGCTGAATATGAAGCATTGATACAAGGTCTGTACAAAGCTATCATTTTAAATGTTAAATATTTACAGGTATATGGAGATTCAGAGATAATTGTTAGACAAGTCAGGAACACAATTCATTGTATTTCTGGACATTTGAAACACTATCAAGCTTTATCTCAAAGCCTTACATCCCATTTTTCTGCATTCACTATCTCCACAGTTCCTAGATTACAAAATGCAAGTGTTGATTTACTTGCTAATGTAGCATCTAAGCTTATACCATCTGAAGAATTTAGCCCAGAAAAATTTTCAATTGAGTTAATTTTTAGGCCTTCCATTCCTGACAACGTAACAAATTGGAGAGTATTTAACAATGATACAGATATAGTAGACTTTATTACATCAGACGGATCTTATGAAGGTCAAATCATAGATGAACATGAACATGATTTATAGATTAAAGATAAACAAAATTCTAATCCAATTCCCAAATTTGTAGTCAAAATGGAAGATCTCTATGATTTGAAAGATAGGTTTAAGAAGATTACCAATTCAAAAACCCAAAGTTCTACTTTAAAATTTGAATTTGTTAATCTTGGTACACCAGAAAAACCTCAAAACATTAACCTAGGTCTTGGCTTAAAACCTGAAGAAAGGATGTCATTCATTAAGTTGTTGAAAACATATAAAAATATATTTGCATGGTATTATTCAGATCTCAAGACATATGATACTTCTATAATTTAGCATACTATACCTATGATCTCAGATGACAAACCTGTTCAACAAAAAATTAGAAAGATCCACCCAAACTTAGAAAGTCAAATTAAATCTAAATTAAATAAAATGCTCAAAGCCAAAATTATTTTTCCTGTTAGACATTTGAAATGGGTGTCAAACATGGTCCCAGTTAGAAATAAGAATGGAGACATTAGGATTTGCATAGACTTTAGAAATTTGAATAAAACTTTCCAAAAGGATAATTTTCCCTTGCCTACCATGGAACAGATATTACAGTCAATTGTAGGATCTGAATTGATGTCTTTTCTCGATGGATTTTCAGGATACAATTAGATTATGGTACATCCAGATGATAGATTAAAGATAACATTCAGAACAAAGTGGGGAACATACACATACCAAAAAATTCCTTTTGGGCTGATTAATGCAGGTGCTACATTTAAATGTGCTATGGATATAGCTTTTCGAGGACTAATCAATAGCTTAGTTTTTATATACTTAGATGACATTACTGTTTACTCTAAGCATAGAAACAATCATGTTAATCACCTAAAACCTATTTTTTAAAGATGTAGAAAATTTGGCATTTCCTTGAATCCTAAAAAATGTTATTCCGCCTTATTAGAAGGTAAATTATTAGGGTTCATTGTCTCCAAAAATGGAATCTATATTTACCCTGATAGGATTCAGGAAATCGAAAGTATTCCTCTACCACGCAATAAAAAAATGATGCAATCATTCTTAGGACAAATTAATTTTGTAAAAAGGTTTGTTCCTGATTTTTCCCAAATCATCTTACCCTTGCAATCAATGATCAAGAAAAATTCAATTTTTAAATGGGCAAAAGATGAGAGAAATTATTTTGAGTTGATTAAGAAAGCTATCATTGAAGCTCCTTCTTTAACAACTCCCAATTTTCTTAAACCATTTATATCATACACATTCTCTTCTATGCAACAGTTTTGACACAGCTAAATGATCAAAACATTGAAGCACCAATTTTATTTTTTAGTTCTAACCTTCAAGGTGTTGAGTTAAATTGTTCAGCTATGGAAAAACAAGCTTATGCTGTGTTTAAAGCCTTGAAACATTTTATAACTTTTCTCCTAAAAAAACATACTAAAATAATACTACCTTACTTAGCAGTAAGGCAATTATTAATTTAACGAGAAGTAGGAGAGAAGAGAGAAAATTGGGTTACCGCACTTCAAGAATATGATGTAGAGATACATCCCGCTAAAATTGTTAAAGGTCAAGGTCTTTTCAGGATGTTAACTGGAGCCTCTCATTTACCAACAGAATAATATCAATCAAATGAAATACAATTTTCTGAGGTAAGCTTAAACGATTCTCAGTCACAATATGTTGATCTAAAATTTTTCTTGAAAAATGGATATGCTCCATTATATCTCAATTACACAGCAAAGCATGCTCTAAGGCTTAAAGAAAATCAATATCAACTTATAGATGGTGTGTTATTTAGGAAGAATTATGATTTTGTATTATTGAGATGTTTAGAGAAAACTGAAGTTGCAAAAGTAATGCAGGAATTACATGATGGACCAGCTGGAGGTCATTTCGGAGGAAACACCACAGCTCATAAAATACTGCATGTCGGTTACTATTGGCCAACTCTATTTAAAGATGCACATGAATATGCGATAAAATGCAAAGTATGTCAAATTGCAGCAGGAAGAGAAAGGAAAGCAGTGTTTCCGCTACAACTAGTAAATATCCAACAACCATTCGAACAATGGGGGTTAGATATCATAAGTGAAATAACTCCAAACTATTCTAAACAACATAAGTATATACTAACTACAACAAATTATTTCACAAATGGGTGGAAGCTATCCCATTAAAGGTGGTTAATACACAAAATATTACATATTTTATTGATCAATTTATAATCATCAGACTTGGCCTCCCATCAGCTTTGATATTTGACAATGCATCTTCCTTTTTTGGAAATTCCATGATAGAATTTTCTTTAAAAAAAGGTTTTAAATTAAAATACTCAACTAACTATTATCCATAGGGTAATTGATTAGCTGAATCTACAAATAAAAACATTATTAGAATCATCAAACGAACTATAGAAAAAATTATAAAAATTGGCAGAAAGAATTATTATTTGCTCTTTGGGCAGATATGATCATCCAGAAAGCTTCAATAGGTACTTCTCCATTTGTGTTAGTTTATGGGAAATAAGTAGTTTTATCCACAAATATAACAATACCATCATTTTATTTAGTGTAGTTTATTGATGAAAATCCTTCGTCTTCCCTTCAACTTAGACAAGATGAAATCCTTAAAATGGAAGAAAAAAGAGAAAAAAGCAAAAGCTATACATGCTCATCATTAACAAATAGTTAAAACCTCGTTTGACATAGCATTTACCAGCTCAAAAGCTTTTGAGATTGGAGACCTTGTTTTGAAATGGGATAAGGCACATGAGGAAAAAGGTAAGCATACCAAATTCCAAAGGCTATGGCTTGATCCATTTCAAATCATAGAAAAAATAGGCTCCCACCTTTTTGTTGCAAAACTTATTAGGTAAGAAAGATTCCTTGCCTGTGAATGGTCAAATTCTTAAAAAATATTTCTCTTAGAAAATCAAGTTTTAAATTTTATTTTTCTTTAGAAAAATAAAATTTGAAAATAGCATCATTTTTGGTTGATTCAAAGTTTCAAAATTTCAATTTATTTGATATTTTGCTTCTATAAATAAGAAAAGTAAAAAGGTAATTATAACTATGAGAATTAAGTAAACCTTTTTTTTTTTGAAATATTTTGAAATTTACTAAAGGCATTTACTTTCCGAAAAGACTTTTGATGTCATAAAGTATAGATGTTATGTATCAGTCAAAAAAAAGAAACTTTTAACTTAGAAAGTATTCTATACAAAAAAGTATCTACCAACTCTATAATTATCATCCATAACTCTTAAACGAGCTAATGATTCATCCCATCTGATAAAATTTCTTCTTCAAAGTATAATTCAAAAAAGGAAAAGAAATATATACAATTTACAAATTAAATAAAAAATAAGTCTCATCACGAGCTTGTTTATCATGATCATAGAGAAATAATCTAGACTGATATTACCAATATTGCATACCACAACAGGGTAATAGCTAAATGATTATAAGAATCAAAAGATAAGGGGCCTCATTACGAGCCAGCTTGTTCAGTATAAATTACTATCAGTGAATGACATTGTCACTATCAAGCCACCAAACCTAGATAATAATTTTGAGAATGTGTCAGGAAAAATAAATTCAATTATATGTCAAATTATATTTTGAAATAAGAAATCAAATTCAAATGGGACCATGAATCATTATTGGTTAAAATATAACCCTTGCCGAGGCTATAAACGCCCACTGGCAACAGTGGCTCTATCTATGATAAATGAGTAAAAATATATGAAACCAAATTTTAGAGAATACCTACTTTATCTTTTTAAATCTGAGTATCGAATGATACAGACACCTATGTGTTATCACTGAAAGGGTTAATTAAGAAAAAATGAGATAGGTAAATAGATTATATTATGAAAAAACACTGTTTAATTCATGAATCATACTATTTTTATTCTTTTATCTTTTTCTTGTTTTGAAAGTTAAGAAATATCAAAATAAACCAATCAGAGATATCTGGTTCTACCAAGTGAATCGACAATTGTTGTGCTATGCAACAACTTCCCCCATTTTTATTTTTAAAATAGTCTAAACTTTTGATAATAGAAATAGGGACCCTTATTAAAGATGTATTTTTTCATTTTAAATAAAAAAATCAAACTCCAAAAAAATTTGTTTTTTTTTTTTATTATTGAATAAAAACAAAAAACCACGCCCATGTGGTGTAGAACAGTCGGTGATGGGGTGCACTGTTAAGGCACTCCGTTCTGTAAGGTCACCGGTTCGAAACCCGTGGGTGGGATGGGAGGAGAAAAAATGGAAAGATTAGGATTAGTCTAAACGAGAAAAAAAACAAAAAAACAAAAAACCACAAAATAAATTAATAAAATATCTTTGTGATTACCCTATCGCAAATCACACCCCACATAATCTTTTCTCATCAAAGGTTAAGCAACAAAATAACGAATCTCGATTTTGCGATCAATGATTTTAATTTCTCAAGCGACATCATAAATTGTACTTCGTGGATATACGTTTAAAAATTTAAGCAGTTCTTACTAGAGTTCCGACATTGCGATATTCCGATATCGTGATTTTGTGATTTCGCGATATCGCAAAATCGCATATCGCATAAACAAAAAACAATTTGCTTCACAAAAATAGGTTCAAAAGGCGCGATGTGATGGATTTGACAGGTTTAAATAAAGGTTTTAATGTGAAAACAAATAGTGTCAGAAACGATTAAGTGAGTTTTATCATCCCAATGAAAACAGTTATTGATTTGTTACGATTAATTAATGATATAGCTGCTTCCTGAATCTTTTCTTTTAAAATTGGTCATTTCAATATATCTTTCATCATTTGATCATTAATCTATCTTAAATATCGATTTTCCTTCAAGAAATGTCCATACGCAAAGTAATGCGGAAATACAGCAAACAGATTGTTGCAGAATTGGAATACACAAAAATGTCATCCATAGTCTCAGATACTGTGTTCACTGCAGATGGCGGTGCTAGAAACTGGAAAGCTATCTATACTATCCTCGAAGATGAAGAACCTGAAATAGAGGAGGCCAAGGCAATCATTGATGATGCAAGGCCCTCAGATTTACAGTTTAAAGATATTGCATGCTCCTTCCTTCATAGAATAGCAACAAGGGCCAGCCTTTTACCATATACCAATATGATAAGATGGGTGCTTGAGAATTCAACAATTAAAGACAGAAAATTCAGAACCATTAAGAATGAGATCTTAGGTTCTTTCAGAGTTGAAGCTTTGAAATTCATGTACAAGCTACCCGACCAATAAGACATCTATGACAACAAGTTTGTTGAAAAATTTGCAAAGAATAATGAAGACCCTTTCAAAAAAATTCAAGGGGAAACTGGATAACGAGTTTAAACATGATAAATTAGGTATGTATTTTATCGCTTCACTTGGAAATCCCTACAATTTCGCATCAGCAATGCTAAGTAGATTATATGGTCTCCCTGATAACACCAAGTTCTCTATAAATTAGCTTCCCTTGATTGATTCATGTGTTAATTCTCACATCATGAATTGGGCAACCATTCTTTTAGAAAATCTAGCTAAAGAGATTAATGAATATCGCCAGACAAGAGCTTCTTCTTCCAAAACTGTCCCCCAAATTTTCATGAGTGCATATATTTTTTATGCCATCTGTTTCTCTACTATTTTTCCGATTATGGGTTGGAAATGGACTCCCGAGGAACTTACCCCTATTCAGTTGAGTCATAAAGAGATATGGGAACATAATTATGTACCACATTTCCACAGGTTGTGTTATGGAGTTTTTCTACCATTACATTAGTTAATGTTCGATAGAGAGATCCCCAGGTTCACTAAGGAATCCATTACAAATATCCAAATGATAGGAAGATGTTTTATTGAAGAATCAATTTCATATATCAGAGTATTCAGAAGCTCTGCTCCTCCACATGTGATTCCTCTCTATGTTTCAGATAAACTAATGGCAAGAGAAGTGGCTTATCAAACTGTCGGCAATGGACTCACTAAATCTTTGAAAGATAGTAAAAAAAAATTATGGCCAAGTTTTCCAATTCAGTGTGGTTCATTTTCCCTCAACAATTTCAATCATGCATTGAAAGAATGTCAGAAGATTGAGATTTTAAAGCTCCCTATTTTACCACCAAGGCAATTCAACCCAGATAAGATTGCTAATAAATTTACTTAGTCGGTCAGAATCAAACCTATCATACACAAATGATATATTTGAAGACATTTTGAAATCTATTGGAACTTTTTAAGAAGTTCAAAACTTTGTTAAATTGAATCTAAACCTGGAGGAATTACAGAGGTTCAATGAGTATAGAGAACAAAGGCTCAAGCGTATTCCACAAAATTTCTTGATTACTAGTTATATGACTGAACCAAGCAAAGAAATCAGAATAGAAGAATCAGATTCACAGAATCAAGGTGAACTAGATAAATTCTGGACTTCAATTCGAAATATATTGATAAATACCCCAGAGGTATCATCTACACAGAAAAATTCAGGAATTCAGACTCCCGAAGGTCAGATAGTTTCAGCAAAGGAAATCACTCAAAGTCCAGGGATAACCTCCCAAGATACATAAGTTATTCCTGCACTTCCTACTGATAAAATTATTCTAAAAGTAACTGATATCCCTCCACTAGATGTATTATACATCCCTCTTCATAAAGGTGTAGTCAGGAAACAGAGAAAAAGAAGAAGGATTGAAACACCCCCAAGTAATTAGGTTATGGAAGTTGTATGGAAAGACACCTCGTCAAATACAATTGAAAATCTAACTTGGTTATCACAATTTTCCGGAGCATATACTACTGCAACAATAGACAAGGCAGCCGAAGTATCCATTTTGGTTCAAGAGGAAGATGATAAAATAATACAGCTACAACAACAACTAGATGAAGAAAGGAACAATCTGAGTCAAAAGACCGAGCAACAACTCTTCAAATTTCAGTAAGAGATTGAAGTACCTAAGATAAGTCATGAAAATGACTTATCCAACAAAGAAACATTGATTAAAGAATTGAGAGAAAATCTTACAAAATATGAAGGCATTCCTACTGCAGAGGAATTCATTAAAGAAGCATTGGCATTAAATGCCTTACTCTCAAAACAACAAGATTTTTTTGCCTTACAAATGTGAGACATAGTTCCACACTTAGAAATCAATGAGCAATTGACTAATATAGTCATTGACCAAAGAATTGAGTTTAATGAACTCAATACCAAAATTTCTAATTATATTGAATGGCAAGATTCAGAGGAAGGGAGAAGGTCAGATCTCCCAAATATCAAAGAAGCTTATGAAGATATTCTCTTTACTAACTGGGTTGCATAGGTAAAACAAGCAGAATTAGCAATAGCGAGAGAAGTAGGCATATCAAAGAATATGGTCAAAATTATCAACCACATGTTGCATACTTCCGGTTTAATTAAAGAAGGAAATCAGAAATCGATTCTTGATCTCAAAATATTAGAGAAAAGCTGGAAAAATACAGATCAAATATGAGAAGAAACAATTGCACAGCTGAAAAAGACTGATTAGGAAGCATACTGGCAACTCCTGGTTATGCCCCATAGTCAAATAATGACATTGAATTGTTCTTTAGATTCCATACATAAAATGCAGCCACTTTTACTTGATGCTATATTTACTGGAAAAATGAAGACATAGTTCGGGAAGCCTCCACAAGTTCAACCAATGTCCGATATTTGTGAATAGAAAAGCAGAGCTAGAAGTAACTTATCATCGAGCATGATCATGAGTTAGTTTGTTTTGATAATTTCAATTTTAGCAATTAAATACTAGAAATGAGGAAGGTTGTTTGAAACCACCTCATAAGATATTTTGTATAATATATTTTTGTAAGTAGTTAATGTAGTATTTAAACCCTTCTGATGCATTTAGAGAAGGGTCCGGGATTTTTATTAAGAACATTTACAAAGAATTCTTTACTGTAATTTTGTGGATGTCTTGATGAAATAATGGAACATGGTATTTTCAATTACATATCATTTTGGTTGATCACTGTTGATGCACTTTTGTATTCTCTGAATGACTTAATGATAGAAGATTGAATGTGGCCTATTATCACTGATCAGATGAACATGAAAACACGCATCTGGTACTATTATCATGTATGCTAAACTATGTTTTAAACATTAGTGATAAATCTAGCTTTCATGAATTATGTATGAGATCAATTATTTATGTTTGAAGTATCAGTTGCACTATTGTACGATGTAAGAATAGAAATTGATTTATTTTATATATGATCATCATAATATATGTGATATGTTTCACATCTTATTTTGATTAACTCTTTTTCAAAAGAATTATATTACAAAAGTATTAATTATATTAAGTCTGTGATTGATCTAAATCATCACAGACTGAATAGATATCATTTTATATCGCATAAAATCAACATTATCGTGGGTTATATTAGATCCAATTTAATTCAAAGTTTTGCATTTTAGAATAAATTTGTTTTAGTTTTTAGTTATTTTTCATGCAAATGATTTGAGATGAACCCAACAATCATATAAAACCCAAATCTAGGAAACTGGTCCCATTACACCCTGTCAGATCCACTATCCCAAACGGAAAAGGAATTGCTTTAAGGTTCGGACCGGGTGGTTATCCCCCTTGTTGTTGCCACAAATTTCTGAGGCCTCAACAAATCATTAAAGATGTCATAAAATATTCCTCTTACACTCTCTTTAATGCATATGATACACTCTCCTTAACTAAGGCATGCATACCTCTCCTTAATGGCATGAGTTACACTCCTCTAAATGGAATACAAGGCATGCATATTACTCCTATTTTATGATAAGAATTTGTTGCTCCTCCTATATATGCATCTCATGTATTCTCACTTAGGGGAGGTGCATTGTGATACCAAGAGTTGGAGACATTTGAAAAAGATGAGAGGGAGAGACTTGGAGAGTAGCCAATTTCTTTCGAGATGAATTTGAAATTGCTAAAGTAAATTACTATGTAGCTCTACATGGTGGAGCTGACCATGAGTGGTATTGGAAGGAATTGAAACTTATCTTCCTCACCTTGCCTTATATATCTCTCTACTGCTATATTTTGGTTGTTTGTGAGCTCTTACAGCTCGGGGGTTCCAGGTGGAGAAGTTCTCCCTAGATATGGTTAGGTGAAAAAACGAATGGTTACAATGGGTTGGTAAGGATATGCATACTCTCATTGGAGTCGAAGCATATTCCCATCCTTTTGGAATTGTATAAATACACAAATAGGTATGTTCATAAACATTCTTGAAATTTCAGTTATTAGTTTAAAGTCTTGTAAAAATTTCAATCTATTGGAAGTGATACTTGTGAATTTTTATGATATATTTATAAATTTAATCCTAATCTAACCAATAATGAATGGAAGTTGTAGTTGAGCATGTACATGTAGGAGGTATTAAAACAAGAATGTATTGTTAAAGTTTTTAAGTTTAGTTTATAATGAATTTTTGTTCATATCAAGTTTTCAAGAGTTTATGAAAATATTATATCAACATAAATTTGGGTTTTATTTCTCCATGTACAACTGTAGTTGAAGTTTGCACACTAAGTGTTTGAAAAAATTGATAAATGAGGTAGTGGTAATTTTTGTTGTTTTTGTTTTAATAAATCACATCCCTGAGCGTTTATGTGGCTATTCATATAACATCAGGGGATATCCATAGAAAAATGACCTGCAACCCCCGACTTGATTCCAAAAAAACCCTTTTCCAAAAAATTGCGTCTGTTATCGAGTTTTGGGTAAAAAAATAAAATGATTTAGCCCCTGTTTTAATATTTTGTGATTTGAAGAATTAATTTATAAATTTTATGAGCTAAATAGGTTGAGGGAGAATCTTAGATTTATGTCAAATTGCCTTAAGAGATTATGGCTCTCAATGGTTGTAGATTGCTTGCATGCTTGCAAAGTGTTTTTCAAAAGGCCTCAATGGCTATAGATTGCATATTTTCAAAATGTTTGTCAAAATGGATAAATGGATGTAGCTTATAGATTGTATGCTTTCAAAGTGTTTGTCAAAACTTCAATGGATGTAGCTTTTGTGCATATACGTTGTTAGAGTAAATGCCCTAATTACTACAGCTTTGATGTACTAGAAAATTTATGAATATATTATTTAATGGATGTAGATTCCTATGTCATCAAGTTTGTATGAATGTGAAAATGAACCTAATAAACTGTTGAAGTGTGAATATACAATATGATAGTTGTTACTTTTATTATCTAAAGTTTTCATTAAAAAAAAGGGTTTTTGTTGGAAGCAATTTTACTGTGACTGATTTTGTTGGATTTTATGCAAGTGAGCATAATAAGTTTCATCTAAGCTGCATGTATTCAGGGGTGCAATATTATGTTTCAATGGCTGTAGAAAAAAACTAGTGTGCTCAATTTTGGTAAATTCGTTGTTTTATTTGGCACTTTCAGAAGAATAATATGCTTCTTAATTGGTAATAGGAGTTGCTTTTGCTGCAACATTCATTATACAATTTTCATGATTTAAGCATTGCTATAATAATTGAGATTGAGAATTTTTTAATTAATGAGTTTGAAATTTTTTTTGGGTCAATATATTTTGTGATTCCATTTCATAAACATATCATATTTATTAGATTTACTGATGAAGAGAGGCATATTCTTCCCTCAGTTGCCTTGTTATAGGTAGGTTAATACTCATAAAATTATATGTGATTTTTGTAATATAAGCATGATACTTTTGTGGTTATGATATAAAGAGTCAATATGTTATGAAACCAACTCCAAAAATAGAAAAAAAGAGATATCAACGCCTTAGAAATCAGCCACTTCGAGGGGGAAACCTCATTTACATTACATAAATGAACACTTTTTGAATGATACAAATGAAAAAACCTCATTTCTATATATAGGATTCAATGGGGTCACAATATAATCCTATCTGGCCTAACAATAATAATGTAAGGGAACAATAATAGCAATATGGGGGTTACAGGGGTACAACAATAACAATAAGGGGGGCACAATAACAACAATAAGGGACTACACTAGTAATATAGGGACCTAAAATGCCCCTCTCCTTCAAAAAAGTGTTATCCTCAATGCTTGAGTAACTCTAGATGCTTCTGTATGAAATTCTCATCCTCCCATGTAGAATATTCAATGGGTAAGTTTTTCCGATGAGATACTTTGAAATTGATCGATTTCGTAGCTATCGAGTTCTTGTTTCCTTCGCCACTTCAGGTTCCAATATGATTTTTCCTTCCTCATCAAGTACTAGCAATATTTTTTGAACTGGAAGTTTGTCACCTATAACCTTCTTTAAGCATGAAACATGGAAAACTGGATGCACTTGAGAAGAAGCAGGAAGCTCCAATTTGTATGTCATAGTACCAATCTTTTGCAACACCTTATAAGGACCATAATACTTTGGCGATAATTTATTATCCTTCTTAGCTTGCTTGAGAGAAATTTGTTTGTATGGTTGTAGCCATAAAAATACCCGGTCTCTTACATCAAAACTTCTCTCGCTGCGATGTTGATCTTCCTGTTGTTTCTTTCGATTTTGTGCCAATTTTAGGTTATATTTTAAGAGTTGGAGAACTTGTTTTTAATGCTTGATGTGATCTTCCACTGCTTGAACCATATAATTTTTTCTTAAAGGTGATGTGATGAACGGTGGATGATATCCATAAAGTGCCATAAATGGGGTCATTTTTGCTACAGCATGGAAGGAAGTGTTATACCAAAATTCTGCCAGAAGTAACCACTTGACCCATTGTGTTTGTTTATCATATACAAAACAACGAAGCTGATATCCTTCCAAACATTTGTTCACTATATCAGTTTTCCCATCAGATTGAGGATGATAAGATGAGCTATGAGCTAGTTGAGTACCCAAATAAGAAAATAATTCCGTCCAAAAATTTCCAGTAAAAATTGGATCTTTGTCGCTTACAATAATCTTTGGTTTTCCATGTAGCTTTTGAACTGTTTCCATAAATGCAGTAGCAAATGTACTTGATTTAAATGGATAATATAATGCACAAAAGTGTGCATACTTGGTAATTCTATCAACTACCACCATGATGACACTCTTTCCTTCGGACTTAGGTAAACCTATGATAAAATCCATTGAAATATCCCCCCAACGTTGACTTGGAATGGATAAAGGTTGTTTAATACCCGGGGTCTTAATTTTCCCAACTTTGTTTTGCTAGAAAACCAAACATTCTGCCACAAAATTTTGAATATAATATTTAAGGCCATCCCAAAAAAAATCTTTCTTCACCCTGTGGTAAGTTTTTAAAAATCCTGAGTGTCCTCCTAAGGGAGAAGTGTGCAATTCCAAAAGATTTTTTTTTTTAGTTGGGAATTCTTACAAAGATATAAGTGATCTTTGTACCATAAGGAATAATTTTTCCAACTAAATGTATCAGATGTACTAGGATATTGCTGAAAATTTTGAATGAGTGTCCACGCTTCTTCGTCCTTCTTCCATTCATCCCTTGATTCGATTATCCAATCTAGTTGGATAATAGAAATGGCACAAAGAAATGCTTCCACCTCTTCATCCTTTCTTGAGAGTGCATCTGAAACAACATTTAGTTTCCCTTTTTTGTAGATGATTTCAAAGTCATAAACCAACATCTTTGTAACCCATTTTTTCTGCTCTTCTGAAGATAGTCTTCGTTCCAAAAATTATTTAAGACAATCATGATTAGTTTTTACCTTGAAGTGTCTTCCCATTAGGTAAGGTTGCCATTTCTTTAGTGCATTTAATATTGCCAACATTTCCTTCTCATAAATAGCTTTATGCAAATACTTTCCTTTGATTATATGACTTTCAAAAGAAATGGGTCTTCCTTATTGCATTAAAATAACACCAATTCCATTTCGTGAGGCATCACATTCCACAATAAAGGTTTTTGTGAAGTCTGGTGTAGCTAAGACCGGTGCTAGGAACATTTCCTATTTAAGATGTTCAAAGGCCTTAGTTGCCTCAGGATTCCATGAAAATGAATCTTTCTTCAATAATGTTGTTAGAGGTGCTGCTATTCTTCCATAATTCTTAACAAACTTGCGATAATACCCTATTAACCCGAGAAATCCTCGCAATTGCTTTATGTTTGTGGGGACTTTCCATTCCTTAATGTATTTAATTTTTTTAAGGTCTACCTTAACACCCTCGTGAGATACAATATGACCCAGATATTCCACCTCTTGTACTCCAAAGAAACATTTGGAGGTTTTTGGTTATAATTGTTTCTCCTCTAATAGTTTGAGCACCTTGTCAACATGTTGAACATAATCCTTCCAAGACCCACTGTATATTAGTATATCATAAAAAAATACTAAAACAAATTTTCTAAGGAAGGGTTTGAAAATGGAATTCATTAACCCTTGAAATGTAGAAGGTGCATTGGTAAGGCCAAAAGGCATGAAAAAAAATTCATAATGACCCTCATAAGTTCAAAATGTTGTTTTTAGAATATCTTCAGCCTTCATTCTAATTTGATGATATCCTGAATGAAGATCCAACTTGGTAAAATAAATTGCTCCATGTAATTCATCCAATAATTCATCAATCATAGGAATGGGAAATTTATATTTAATAGTGAGCTTATTGAGCTCCTTATAATCTGGACACATGTGCCATGAGCCATCCTTCTTGTACACCAATACTATTGGAGCAGAGAAAGAACTTTGACTTGGTTGAATTATACCATCCTCTAACATTTCTGCAATCATACGTTCAATTTCTAACTTTTGGACATAAGGATATCTGTAAGGCCTGATGTTTGGAGGAACACTTCCTGGAATAAAATGAATAGCATGATCATGATCACAAATAGGTGGGAGTCCTTTGGGAGTTTCAAACACCTTGGAATGATTGTCCAAGTATTTTTGGAGATATGGAGAAATAGATGATTTTGATGTTGCAACTTCTAGTGAGCATAATTGTGAAATTACGCCTCGTTGTTCTTTCTTCAGAAGATTTTTCATGACATTATATCTTATTATATTTCCTGGCTTCCCCACGATGCCTCGTAATTCAACTTCCTTTCCTTCCGAAAAAAATTTCAAGAAAATTTCTTGAAAATTAAAAGCTACCGTCCCCAAAGATTGTAACCATTGTACTCCTAGTACAACATCAACACCTCCCATTGGAATGGAAATAATTGGAATATTCAATACATATTCCCCCATGGTTAGCTTGATATTATGGCATTTTCCAGAGCAATTTATAGTTCCTCCATTTGCAACCATCACTTGAAATTCTAGTGTTGGGTATAGGAAGTAATTCAATTCCTTGGTTACCTTACAATGAATAAAATTATGGGTACTACCCAAGTCAATCAACACTATTACCTTTTTCTTCTTGATATGTCCTTCTATGTTGAGATTTTGAAGAGTGGTAATTCCTGCCAATGCATTATAGGATATGGTCAGACTCATTTATTATTTCTCTAGGGTTGGTTCCTTGTGTATATCCTCTTCTTTTGAAGTTTCTTGTTCATTTTATTCCTCATATTCACAATCTATGTAAAATAACTTCTTCTCAACACACTTGTGACCTTTAGTGTATTTTCTATCACAATTGAAGCAAAGCCCTATTGCTCTTTTTTCTTCCAATTCTTGTGGTGTCAACCTAGTAGGTTGTGGAAGTTTAGGAGTAGCAACAATTCCATCTTTATAGATGTGAGTGGTAGGATTCCTTGTCACCATAATTTTACATTCAATTTTTCTTGCCAACCTGAATTCCTTCTCCAATGAATCAGGTTCTCAAAGGCAAACCTCGTGTTGGATACTATCCTTTAAAGTCCCTATGAAGACATCAATTCAGGGTTCTTCTGGAATATCAACTACCCTTATATTCAATTTTTGGAAGTCCTCAATGTTCTCCATCACTGAACCCTTTTGTTTGAGATTTATCAATTGGCTAAAGAAGGTGTTTCTCTTTGTATCCTCATAATGTGCTATCATTTCCTCCGTAAAAATTTACCAAGTGACAATTGTTTTACGAGAGCAAAGCCATCGATACCATAAAAATGTATTTTGTTCTAAATATAAAGTTGCAAGGCGTACCTTTTGTTTGTTTTTCACATTATTCAGGTCAAAATATTGCTCCATCTGTAGTATCCATGTTATGGGATCCTTGCCATCAAACTTCAAAATATCGATCTTTGGAATACGTTGGGTCTTCAATCCAACATTAGAGTTTATGAAATCAAGATTAACATTTATTTTGTTCTCATCATGAGTTTCCTATATTATATTTTTTCCATTAGGAATCATTTCTTGTATCAACTTTGTCAAACCTTCCTTGTCTGCTTTTAAATCATTCTTCATGTCTTCCATTTTTTCTTCCATGTCTTTCTTCAAACCATCCATATTTTCTTCCATGTCTTTCTTCAAACCATCCATATTATCTTCCATGCTCTTCTTCAAACCATCCATCTCATCTTCCACGCCTTTCTTCAAAACTTCCATTTCATTTTTTGTTGCTCTTTGCGAGAGCGAAATTTGGTGCACTTGTTGTTGTAATTTTGATATATCATGTTGCACTTCTTCCTCTTCATGAGTCATAATAGAGTATTATGAGGGATTAATGGGTGTTGAATTATTTTTAGGGGGAATTTTAGAATCCAATACTAATATCTATGCTTCAATATGCCCTTGGAATCACTTCAAACTGATTTTTCAACAAGACTTATGCAATTTGAAAAGAAAAAAAATACACACATTTTTCTTGATTTTGAGGAGCTCGATATTAAAACTGAATTATATCAGTGGTTTCGGATCTTCAATATCTTAAATTAGGTCCTGTAAAATCCCTCTGAGTCTTATTTCGAATGCCATATGTCTGACCTAATTTGGATTCTTCAAGACAAAGTTATGCCCAATCTCCCATAATGACCTAATTATGGACTCGTTAAGTAGAGCGAGTTTGTACATCATGCCATGTGTCATTTTTTCCTCATTCGGATCTGAAATTGATACACAGGAAACTACAGTATGTTTAATTTCTACCACTTTTTACAGAATTCCAATCTGATGCTTAGAGAGAGAGTTATGATTATTTTCCCATGGTCACCTCTTTTAGATTAAATTCGGGAGCCTGCAAAAACCCTAATTTCCACAGATCATTTCTCCAAAAATATTGCGAATCAAGATATGAAATTTTTAAACGAATTTCCTCAGGATTTATTTGAAATGTTTTATTTTTTAGTTTTGAACCCTCGTAAAAAAAGGTTATAGCGAAAATACCACAATGACCTGCTTGAAGCAGTGAAACCCTAGACTCCAAAGCTTTGATAGCAAATGTTATGAAACCAGCTCCAAAAATAGAAGAAAAGAGATATAAACACCTTAGAAATCAACCACTTCGAGGGGGAAACCTCCTTTACATTACATAAATGAAAAATTATTGTATGATACAAATGACAAAACCTCCTTTCTATACATAGGAGTCCATGGGGTCACAATATAATCCTAGCCGACCAAAAATAATAATGTAAGGGCACAATAATAACAATATGGAGGTTATAGGGGTACAACAATAACAATAAGGAGTCTACACTAACAAAAATAAGGGACTACACTAGTAATGTAGGGATCTAATACAATAAGTGTAGTGTATTTAACATAATTTAGGAAATTAGATAGGTTGATCTAACTTAATGTTCGCACATGGAATTATGGTGGAATTTATTCCCAATATTACTTAGAGCTCATGTAAAAGTATGAAAAGAGAAACATGATATCATATTTTAAACTTGAGAGGAAATGAATTTTGGAATTATTTTTAAAGGAAATTTATCCTTGACTTCTTATGTGATATTCTTATATTGAAATAGATGAAGGAACATGATTACATGATAACTAGGTTAGTAATGTTACAAAAAAAAAGAGTATTAGTGATTAATGTGACCTATACTTCTCTTTATTATTGATGCTTGGTAAGGTGGGACCTTACATATGGTATCAGAGCAAGTTACAACATTATGGCCTAATGGTCGAACATGCTTACTTGTAGGTTGATGATGCATGAATGTTGATTTTGCATGCATGTTGAGTTGTTGTATATCTTAACTTGGAAGTATATTGGTTGCATAGAGGATATTCTTATTATTATGTCATTTAGAAACTCATGAAGGAAAAATAATGCTTTCTTATATTCCTTTATACTTTTGTTAAGACAAGTTATTAGCAATATGTTAAAATTCTTAAAGACATGCTGGGAAAGGATGTGCTTGAGAAAGTTGCAGTTAAACCCAAGCATGTGAATGGCTTGATTGTCAATCGATGAGGGAGATAGGTGGAGTGCATAAATGGTTGCATATATGTTTAATGCATCATTATCAATGTTATATAGGCTTAGTAGCCATCTTTACTAGCTAAAATCGTATCTACTAAGAAAAATATTGGCTTAATCTGGACTATAGTATGATGACCTTGGTGTGTATGCTTTGGGAATATGTAACAAGTGTAAGGTTGAGAATCAATTAACATGCTGATTGGGTTCATCATGTTAATTTTGATTCATTTCGTACCTACACTAATTGTTGGAACAGGGTCTCCTGCAAGCTGCGAAAATGGTCCATTTTGTATATTTTTTATTATATTTAGTCTAACGCAGGCATTTTGGGGTGGGTCAAAGCCCCTAATGCATTGTAAATGGGTAAAGGGTAGATCAAGAGTTCGCAAACCACAGTTTGCAGACCATTGGATGCGTAGGCTAAAATCGTATAAGTAGTTGAACCTTTTTGAGTTGTAGGGGAGACGAAGAAGGAAAAGAGATTGATGCTAAGTGCGAACTGGTAGATCTGGTTAGGGTTGTTGGGGAAGGACTCCTACTGCTGTGTGCGTGGAGATTCTCTGTCCTACTATGTGCGGACCCTGTTGCTATGTGCACAGGTCGGGTTTTGGGTATTATAAGTAGATCTCAAGGATTAATGAATGTGGAAGTATCGTTGAATATCTGAATCTATTGGAATTACTATGATATGAATCTGTGATGTTTGGTTAATTAATATATGATTCTGTGTTATTGATTTAAGATGCGAAAATACTTGTGTTACTTGTTTATGTTGCGATCTGGATCTATTCTATTTCACTTCATGAAAAAATATCTGGAATAGCTGCATTATCGCTATATGAGTTCATGATATGTTGATTAATGTGAATATCATTGCAATTGCGCACATGGATGCGAGGGGAATTTGTAGATATAGGCTCTGTGAGACAAGATCTGGTCATTATAAGGTTGAACGTAGCTCTGATTGACTTATCTACCCTCTCCCAGGGTGGGGAAACCTGGTTCCAGCACCCACCCATTCTACTTCGAGTGAGAGTTTGGCCTGCGCAAGCAAGTCACTGCCGAAAGGGCCAGTAGTATAGGGGTTTGTTGGTAAACCTTGAATCTACGAACCTGGGTTAGGACCCCTTGAGCCAAAAAATGGTTCCGTTGCTGGGATCGGGAGCATTTTTAGAGATGGATTGGGTAATGTCAAGGCCATACTGGAAGCCTGAAAGAAAGGAAATTGATGAATGGTTTGAACAGAAAGTTTAGGAATTTGCCGTAAAATAAAACCGCAGTGAGAGGTTGACCTCCAAAGAGTGGAAGAATAAGTACATTTTCACGGAGATCTACGAGATCTTCTTTGTAATGATTGCAATCGAGCTCCAGGAGTGGCTCGCAAGGTTGGTATAATTTCAGAAGTGTTGGAAGGATGAGTGGGTCATGGAGTGGACCCCCAAACTAATCCAGCAGTTATAAAAGGTTGATAACACCATCACTCGCACGGTGGACCATTAGGTAGACAGTGTGTTAGGAGGATTTTTGATAGAATTTGCCATCGATCAGTTTATCTCCTACTCTGAAGCAGAGCAAAGATTATTCAAGGGGTTTCGAGGTAAGTTTCTGAATACCTTACCATTGCTAATCAAGATATTATTGTGTGAAAAGAGTATTATGTGAAGCCATAGCGAGTGAATGACCTCTGATCTGGATGGGAGCACAACGTGAAGTGGCAAGTACTACAGAACCAACCTAGAAGGAGGTAGACTAAGAGAAGCAGTTGTGCAAAGTCCTCCAGCCACACCGCTTTCAAACCATCCTAGGGGTAAGAATTCACCTACACCTCCGCCACCACTGGAAGACGACATGGTTGTGCACATGAAGTTTCCGACCTTCAAGGGTGTGGGAGATGAAGACATGGATCAGTTCTGGTTTTTTGCGAGATCGGTATGGAGTGCGCAGAATGTAGCTAGTGATGCGGTGAAAAGGGCACAATTGTCCCTTGCCTTCAAAGGAAGAGCTTTGGACTGGTACACGGGATACATTGGTCAAAATGCAAATGCAACCATTGAAGGTATTAAGAACGCCCTGAAACAACATTTCAAGAAACCTAAGTCCTACTCTCAAATCGTGGTTGATCTAAAGGATTTCAAGCAAGGGCCTTCTGAATCTATGTGGGAGGCCAATCAGCGACTGAAGAAGGTGATCAGAGAAGGGGATTCCAATATGATGACAGAAATCACACAGAATGGTTCATCACTATGTTGCTACCTCACCTGCGCATACCTATGGGGCACCAAACTTTCGAATCGCAGGAGAAAGCCTTGGAGGGTGCCATGAAGTCAGAATCTGTGCCTCGAAACTAGACTTAGTTGGGTGTCCAACAGATCCAGGGATAGCTGGAAGTGATGCACATAGAGATCCAGAACCTGCGGAGGGAACGAGGGGCAGAGGCTAGCCCCGAAAGATGGTGCATACGATGCCGAGTGAATGGTCATACCAAGGATAACTGCCCTTTGTTAGTAGACTATATGCAAGCCGGGGGACCTAGCCCATTACGCCCTAGGGAAGCTGCAGGACCCAGTGGGGCAACGCTATGGTGTGATGATTGTCGCGTTGCGGGGCTGCACGATACCAACCATTGTTCCTGCCTTGCTACGTATGTTCCAGAGGTAAAGCAACAATGGTGCAGGTTCTGCAGATCGGTGGGACATGATGAAAAGAACTGCCAGACATATGATTTGATGATTGATCGAGGAAACTTATATATGGTACAATCAAACCCTGCATCACCAAGAAACCCCGCAGGCATAGGTGGCTCCCCATCAAGGGGCAGGGGAGGGGGGCGAGGTGGAAGTGCAGGTCGGGGACGAGGTCAGCTAATCTGTTATAACTGTGGAGAAGCAGCACACTTTGCAAGGGACTGTCCAAACCCTACAAGGCAGTCCTGCCAATATTGCAGACAGTTGGACCATGTGATTGAAGATTGTCCAATCTTGATAGAAAAAATGCAGGAAAAGTAGCTGACACCTACATAGAATGTGCAGAGAGTTAAGGCTGAGCTGCAAGACAAAGATCCAAGTGTGAATTTTGTGGCATGCAGTGGGATGACCACCAGGGGACCTGAGGAGGAGGCTGCCATGAAACCTCTGATCCGACAAGCAGTTGTCAAACAATAAGGTTTGGACCTAAAAAAGGGAAAAGAAAAATGTGTCTTAGCTCGCAAGGACTTTGCTACGGCGGAGGCAGCTACTGCTCAAGCACCTGTGAACCTCAAGGCATATGAGGAGGTCGAACCCTTTCTGCAGGCATGTATGAAGTTGCTGCACAACCCAAAGGCTGTGGAGAATATTTAGGCGTTAATAGATAGCTGCGCAGCGCGACCCAACCCACCCCCGGAGTTCAAGGATGTGCACAAGATATACAGGTATAAGAAATGCACTGGGAGAGAAATGCGGTTAACTACGCAAATTGGTGACTACGAAATGGATCAAGTTATTTTGGGCCAAGGGTCCCATGCGAACGTATTACCTAAACAAACTTGGCAATGAATGGGAGAGCCTAAGTTGGAATGGTCCACTTTTCAGCCACGCATGGCAAATCAGCAGAAAATCATCCCGCTAGGAAGGTTGTCTAAAATTACGGTGGATATCGCAAGAGTAAAGGCCCGAGCTGACTTTGAGGTAATTGAAATTGTAGAATATGCGGACCCCTACCCTGCGCTCTTAGGGTTGGACTGGGCCATAGATATGGGTGGTATCATCAACCTCAAAAACAGAAGCATGGTGTTTGAGAATAACGGTACAAGGGTGATAGTACCATTAGATCCTGCGGAAGGCGAACGATACACAGAGCTAGTGCACGATGAAGAGGAGGTGGATCACATTTATAAGTTGACTACGTGGGACGAATATTGGATCAACCCCATGGCTGGTGGAGTACTCTGCTGGGAAAAGGACAGTGAATGCTTCTCTGACTCTGATGGGGAGATGGAGAATTGGCAAAATCGGTTGCACAATGTCTCTATGCTATGTCTTCGAGTCACAAGGGACTTCTGCTGCATTTCCTCAGAGGTAAGAGACCTACCCTACTTTGATGGTTCTGGTAGCATTAAGGAATTTTTGCGAGCATTCGAAGCAGAAGTTCCCAAAGGACGAAGGCTATGGGCCCTTAAGCTAGCCATGCATGGAACACCTGCGCGATGGTGGGAGATGCATGAGGAAGCATTCCAGGATTGGGATGAGTGTTGGGATATGATGATCCTGCGATTTGAGGCCCCAACCAGTGTGCGGATCAAGACATTCCTTGGATCAGAAGATCCACACGAATATATGTTTGCATGGGAGGAACAGTGGTGTGACAAGATGACTAAAGAGTGGGTTCACCTGTTGATTCATGCCCTGGGGCCACTTCCCTCTGCATGGTACTTATATGTTGAGCTACATTGGCGCACCCACCACTGGGGGACGTTGAAGGAAGCGTTCCTGGGAACATTTGGGTTAGTTGGCGGGACAGAGGCGCTTGACGTAGTCCTGCAGGACATTGACACTGGGGTATGGGATGAATCGCACCGAAAGCACCCACATGAGACACGAGGATGCCAAGCATGGTCAACTACCGTAGCCTATCCCCAACAGGGGGTAAGGATGATCCGCGAGCTGCTTCTGACTTAGAATTGGAAGGGGTGCGCACAACTACCGGGCCGCTCAAGCTGCGAATGGGTAGTAATGGGACGCACCCTACGTTGGTTAAGAATGTGGATGTGGATACATAAGGCATATTTATCATATATTCGGAAACTCTCACAACAAGGAAACAGCTACGTTCACTCCTTGGCCATGCAGGGTATTACAGAAATTTTGTTAGGGAATATGCGCTACTTACAGCGCCTCTAAGAGACTTGCTTACATAGGGGGTCCAATTCGGTTGGGATGACACTTGTCGAGAAAACATGTCTTTGGTTTTGAGGTACTTAAGGAACAAGCCTATGTTGGGGGAGGATGCGCAGGAGGCACGGGTGTTTAGTCCAAGCACAGCATGAACGCTGAGCGCACATAAGGAGCGAAAAGTGACAGTTGGGATAGTAAAATCTAGTAAAAAGGAAAATTTATCGTTGAGTGGAGCGGGCGACTGGAAATTAATGGGGCGATTCCTTGAGATTTTTTACCATTTACTTGATGATAAGTTCCAAGTGACATTTACCCTACCGTTGGACGAACATAGGCACTCTAAATTAGGAAGACTAGCTCAGACAAAGGTTTTGTATCACTTCCATAACCCGTATGTATTTTCTCTATGCTGCATGGTTCTCTGGGCCTGTAGCGTCCTGTTCATGGCAAACCAACCCACTCCCACTGTCGATAGGCCCCCAGAATCGAAATTCCCTTTTCCCGCTAGAATGACAGTTACTAGTCTCGCGGAAGCTTCGGTACCTACAGAGCCCGAACTTGAGGAAGTCATGATTGGGTCGGGGGACGAAGAAATCGATAGGATAATTGCGCTTTGGCTCCCTGCATGGAGGAGTGGCTTCATACATGGCGAAAAGAGCACCGAAGGGAGCTGCGCAACAAGAGGGACCCCCCTTATTGACCCCGATGAAACCACAGGGCTGAGCGAGAGGGTCTCGGACATTGCCGCGGAAAAGGACTCACAGCTGCCATAGATTTCCGACAAGGACGTTGAAGCCGGTATGCAGCTAGAACTGAGCGTGAAAGGGATGAATAACGAAGCTACCACGTCCCTCCAGGATATAAAGTGGCCAGGCAAGCATGAAAAAGGGCCCCAAAAAAAGCAGCGTGCCCAATGCTAGGAAAATGATGCGACGATCACGCTAACTGACGGTGGCCTCGAGCAAATCATGGACGCACTTACACTAACTATAGGGGATATATGGGAAGCCATAGAGGAACAACAAAAGGCTATTATTGACATCTTTCAGACCAAGCTCCACGCCCTCCAATGGAAGGGAGATACGCTACAAACTAGCGTAATTCATAAACGGGCTCCCTTGGCAACCAACAATACAGTGCTAGCTACGAAAGAAAGTCATCTTTGATCTTTTCCTAGCACTGCCCTTGTAGGAAACCAACTCCAAGTAGATACAGGGATACAATTGGATCTGGCTAAGTTTCCCCACGAGGCAATACAGGGTCTCCACACCACCGTGATCTGGGAGATCCACCATCGAGACCTGGAAATACACCAACAGCTCGGTGTGGCCAAGCGGACCATCGCATGGAAAAATGCAGAAATTTACCTTGATGTATCGCAGTAGATGGAGCTTGAAACATTGATCCACCAGCTCTGCACGGAGGTTCTGGACGGGATCTCGGTCGCCGCTATGCCTCGGGCCAAGGTAGAAAGTATGGTTGCAGCAGTAAAAGAGTCTAGGATAGAAATGCAGGTCATCAAGGCACATCTAGAGAAGCAAATATCTGACTTACAGGCCACATTACAGCTTGGCACGCCACCGAAGGTACGAGCCCAGCGCACTGTGCTAGTGACCGAAGCTACGAACACTATCACAAGGTAGATTGCTCAAGGTGCCCAGTTTCTAGGGTCATACATGCAGCTCTGGACCACGGTCCAGTTCAATCTGGTCCTCTGAAAGATCAATAAGGACTTATGACAGAGGGAAGAATCTTTCACGCAGGTCGAGGCTACATTTCCCACCTTGGTGCCTGCACAGCGTTTAGCACATTTGAGGACCAGCAGCACTCTCTAGGACGAGATTGAGAAACTCTGGTGCAAGAAGCACATCATCGAGGAACGATTGAAGCCATGGGCTGCCACAGCCCTCCAGCTCTCACAGGATGCAGATGGCATGGTCACGTGACTAAAACAAACACTGGAAAGCGTCACCACGGCAACCGAAGGACCAGGATCCCAAAAGCTTGTGGACCTTGCGCA
>CM076580.1:1634613350-1634763070 GCA_034641835.2 Pinus albicaulis | reverse complement strand
GTGTGTGTGTGTGATAGTTTGTTATGTAATATATAGTGGAACAGTCCGAGAGTGTAGAATGTGTATTGAAAATAGAGAGCAGTGTGTACAAAAACACTGTGTGGAAGACAGAGAGCAAGAGCGCTACACGCGTAGCAGCTAGGAGGAGTTTTATTTGTAAATCCAGAACAAGCATAGTTCTAAGGAAATTATTTTCATTTTTTAATAGTGTTTCTACTTAATGAAAAATATTGTTTTCTCCACCTCTCTGTGCATATAATTTTATTTTTATCTTTGTGTTAGAAGATAAATTTTTTTCCTCTCTGTCGTTCTGGAATAACCATAAATTCCAACGTGGTATCAGAGCTAGTCCAGGCTCTCAACAAGTGCTAAAGAAGCTGAAGGAAGAAGAATTTTGTTGAATTTTTCTCCAGCAGTGTGAAGGTTCAGCAAGGCTAGGTATTTCCCAAAAAAATGTTTTTTTTTTTGTTTAAAATAATACAGTCCAAAGAGGTCTAAAAGGAAGTATTTTAGAGACAGAGTTTATCTCTCAGCAATGAGAAGGTTTGGTTAAGAAACACAGTCAAGTTTTTAGCATATTTTTGCAAGGCTAGCAATGGAAGGAGCCAGCACAAGCACAAGTATGGGAAATATTCAACTCCCACAGTTCAATGGGAAGAACTATGACTACTGGGAAATCACAATGAGAGCCTTATTTTCCTCTCAAGATTTATGGGAGCTATTTGAAGATGGTTTAGAAGAACCAGCAGATGAACAAGCATTTAATGCCTTAACACGGGCAGAGAAATATTTGCTAAAGAGTAATAGGAAAAAGGACTCAAAAGCCCTCTTCTACCTCTATCAGGGAGTGCATGAAAGCATATTTCCAAGAATTGCAGTAGCAATGAAGTCCAAGGATGCATGTGATACCCTCTAGACAGCCTATCAAGGAATGGAAAAGGTAAATACAGCAAAGCTTCAATTAATGAGAAGAGATTTTGAATTCATTTGCATGAAAGAGTCTGACACAATAGACTCATTCTTCACATTATTGATTGGGTTGGTCACCCAAAAGAGATCTCATGGAGAGACAATAGAATAAATAATAATAGTGGAGAAATTATTGAGGATCTTACCCTCAAGGTTTGATGTAATAGTAACAACCATTGAAGATACAAAGGATCTCTCAATGTTTATTATTGATGAGCTTCATGCATCATTGATGACACATGAACAAATATTGAGCAAAACAGCAAACTCATCTTTGGAGAATGCCTTCAAGACCCAAATGTCCTTTGGAAAAGAAATAGGTCAAGGAAAAACAAACTACAGAGTAAAAGGAAGAGGCGGAAGCCAACACAGAGGAAAAAACAGCCCTACAAATACAAGTGGAAGGGGTAGCAACCAAAGTTAGAATCAAAGCCAAGGAAGCAGCCAACAAGGTGGAAAAAATCAAGCACATGGACAAAGGTATGATAAATCCCAAATCTAATGTCATTACTATAAGAAATATGGGCACTATGCCAATAAATGTAGGAAGAAACAAAGTGACATGGGTAGTAGACCCAGTGCTAATTTTACTAAAGAGAATATGAGTCAAGAAAAAAAAATTTAGCATGTAATTTGGCTGAATAGAAAAATAAAGATATATGGTTTCTAGATTCAGGATGTAGCAACCATATGACTGGAAACATCTCTATGTATTTCCATGTTAGATGAAAATGTGAAGTCTCAAGTAACATTGGGGATAGACAGTAAAGTCTCAAAGAAAGGAGAAATAAAAACCATATCAGATTTATACTATATACCTGGTATGAAGTGTAACCTTTTGAGCATTGGACAGCTCATTCAGAAAGGCTACAATGTGTTCTTTGAAGATGATTTATGTACCATCATGTACATACCACCAAGCAAACATAATATTGCACAATTGAAGATGACAAGAAACAAAATTCTTCATCTCAAGATGACAATAGATTTGAAGAAAGGAGTTGCAATGGAAACAGTGACACAAGAGACATTCCAAAGAGAAGCAAAAGATGAAAACTAGTTATGGCATTTGAGATTTGGACATCTCAACTTTGGAGGTATGAATTTGTTGCATAGGAAAGGAATGGTAAATGGATTACCATTGATCGAGAAGCCAGACAGCCTATGTGAAGGCTGTATCTTGGGAAAAAAACACAGAGAAATCTTTCCATCAAGAAAGAGCATAAGGGAAAAGGAACCCTTAGAAATAGTCCATTCTGATTTGTGTGGACCAATGCAAACACCATCATTAACAGGAAGCCACTATATTTTTACTTTATTGATGATTACACAAGAAAAACATGGGTTTCTTTCTTGAAGTTGAAGAGTGAAGTGTTTGAGAATTTTCGTCACTTTAAAGCTCTTGTAGAGAATCAAAGTGGGCAGCATATTAAAGTCCTAAGAACAATAAGAGGATGAGAATATATCTCCAAATAATTTCTGCATTTTTGCAGATAAAATGGGATACACAAAAAATTTAAAGAAAGGTATACACCCAAAAAAAATGGAGTTGCTGAAAGCAAAAATAGAACCAACATGGACATGGTAAGAAGTATGTTGAAGGAAAAGCATTTTCCAAATGAATGTTGGGTTGAAGTTGTACATTGTGCAACATATGTTTTGAATAGATGACCAACAAAGAGTGTAATGAACAGAGTTCCTGAAGAAGCATGGAGTGGTGTAAAACAGTTTTTCACCCACATGAGATTTTTTGGTTGTGTGGCTTATGCACACATTCCAGATCAACTAAGGGAGAAGTTAGAAAGTAGGGGGGAGAAGTGAATTTTTTTTTATACAGTGAAGAATCCAAGGCATACAAATTGTATAACCCATCCACCAAGAAATTTATGATAAGCAAAGATGTGCAATTTATTGAGGAAGAATCTTGGGATGGAAGCATTGAGAAAACATTGAATGTGAAAAGTTGTTTGTCTCATCATGAAGATGAGGAAGAAATGGATGAACGACATCCCTCATTAGTAGCACCACCTCCACCAACACAAGGAAAGCAACGGACACCACAAGCAGGTATGAGAACACCCTTGATAAGTGATAACAATGCTTCTCCAAGCACATCACAAGGAGCATATTTGAGTGCTTCTACAAGCAAAAGTTCAGCAAGTGAAAGAGGAACCCTATTCAGAAGTCTAAATGAAATTTATGAGCAAAAATAATGTATGTTCTCTTTATTTGCATTGTATTATCATGTAGAATATCCTATTCATTTTTAAGAATCAGTAAAATATAAGAAATGGATAGATTATATGGATGAAGAAAATAATGCAATAGAGAAGAACAAGACATGGGAATTAGTTGATCTCCTAAAATTCAAAGAAGTAATTGGAGTAAAATGGGTTTATAAAACCAAAAGAAATTTTGAAGGTAAGATTGAAAGGCACAACGCCAAACTTGTTGTCAAAGGCTACAAGCAACAACAAGGAAGAAATTATGAAGAAACTTGTGCACCAGTTGCAAGAATGGAAACAGTAAGAGCAGTGTTGTCCATAGCAGCATGACACAAGTGGAAAGTTTACCAAATGGACGTAAAATCAACTTTCTTAAATGTAGTATTGATGGAAGAGGTATATGTTGAACAACCTCTCGGATATGAGAAATAAGGCCAAGAGCAGAAAGTATGTAGATTGAAGAAAGCTCTGTATGGGCTGAAACAAGCACCAAGAGCATGGTACAGTAGGATAGATGCCTATCTACTGAAAAATGGGTTTGAAAAATGTGAAAGAGAACCCATTCTTTACATCAAAGAGAAAGATGGTAAGATTCTCATTGTTGTTTTATATGTTGATGATGTGATCTTTACAAGTAATGATGCTGTAAAGTCCCTATATTGATAGTGTAGTCCCTTATTATGTTAGTGTAGCCCCATTTATTGTTATTGTTGTACCTTGTAACCCCCATATTGTTATTATTGTGCCCTTACATTATTATTGTTAGGTCAGCTAGGATTACATTGTGGCCCCACTAGAATTATATTGTGGCCCCATGGACTCCTATATATGGAAGGAGGTTTTGGTCATTTGGATCATCCAAGAAATATTCATTCATGTAATGTATTTGAGGTTTCCCCCTCGAAGTGGCTTATTTTTAAGGCATTTATATCTCTTTTCTTCTGTTTTTGGAGCTGGTTTCACAACATTTAGTATTAGAGCTTTGAGATTCTAGGGTTTCATTGCTCCAAACAGGTCATCGTGGCATTTTCGCTATAAAAAGTTTTCTACGAAGGTTCAGAATATAAAATTTTTAGAGTGGGAAGCCAAAATCCTGAGGAAAATTATTGCAAAACTACAGAGCTTGGTTCACAATATTTTTGTAGATATGATCTGTGAAAGTTAGGTCATTTTGCAGGCTCCTGAATTTAACCTAAACAGGTCATCGTGGTATTTAAGTAATAATTTGATGCAGGAGCATCGACATTAGCCAGCAATGTGGAGGATTGTCCACATGTTGTGGCTAATCACAGTAAAATTCATTGACTGTTTGGTTCAATTCAGGTTTACCGAGAGGAGTCGATTTCATAAATAGTTTGTTATTATTGTAATAAGTGAAATTGTTTTATTTAGATTTAGTGATAAGATTGTTAAACAGGTGTGCACGAGAGATTAATGATAGGAGATCTTATTTGTTAGAGTTTTAAAAATAGAAGATATATTATCTATTTGTTAGAGGAATTAGGAAACAAATATGGAAAAAAATTGTAAAAAGCGAAGAGATTCTTGGTAGAGAAGGGAGATAGAGTGTGGTTTCGAGTGGAGCGGGTAAGACTCTGTTTTCATTTGTAATATAAAAACTTTGTTTCATTTTTTTAGAGAAATACAAGTGTGGTTTATGTAAAATCGAGTGACAGATTCTGGAAATTCGAATCTGGTTAATCAGAGAATTTGAGTGAAGTGGATTTCGATTTGTGTTCTATTGAAAATTATATGCAATCTGTGTTTTATTCAGTCTCGGCACTGTCATATTTTGTGAGTTTGAAAAAATTCCTTAACATAGAAATTGTGAGTGAGTGAATTCTTATTGGAGCTGAGTGATAGCACAGAGGGATACGAAGATCATCAACGTGGAAATTGTTTTAGAATCTTGATTAAAGGAAAATAAACGGTGTTTGTTGTATCGGTTCTGTGAAATTGCCATCAGAGCGGAAGAAATTACATATCCCATCATATCGCAATAAAATCGGAGGCGAAGATTATAATCAGTTTTAAAATGGAGTCGGTTCCCGAATTGTGGCATCGGCGATGTGAACTATGCGAAATTTCCGTGACATATCATTCCAGCAAGTGGTGATCCCAAATAGTAATCACATCGGCGTTTTGGTAAGGAATCGATATTTGAAGAATTTGCAAGATTGATTTAAAACCACTGATCTATAATATAACTGTGTAGATAAAACATGGGAGACTTGCAATGTTTGTATATAGATCAACCTGTTATAAAAGCGTTTTAACGTTAATGTAATTGGCTGGTGATACTTATTTTTATTGCGACTTAACGAAAATATATGTGCGCCTCAACTGTGTTTTAACGCTGTTTCATTTTGTATTATATGGGCTACGCTCTCCTTGAATACTCAGGAAATTAGAATCCGGTGTTTTGTAATAAGAAAGGTTCTATCTGTATCGTTAATATGTTTGGTTGCACCCAGCTGTTTGCTGCATCAATTTTTTTTTTTTGTATCAGAGCTGGAGATTTAAATGCGTTGGCCACTTCAGGATCGATGAGATTTGCATTTTGTAGAAGGGCATAAGAAAAATGCCACAGTTTGGTATTGCTGGGTATAAGATTTGAAAAAAGACTACGTAAAGCACTTAATTCACATAGTTCTTCAAATTAAATATAAGATATCCGATTTATAAGAAAAGTCGTGGGGGATTAAGACTCTACGGAAGAGTCGAGAGAAGGGGGGTACAACCAGGAATAGCTCTTCTTGGACACCATTGATGAGATGTTCTTTGTGTACATATAGTAGATTTGCTCTTGTTAATGAGCCTTCTCTTGTTAATTGCTTCATATCCACTAGCTATGATGCAACGACACATTTAGAAGGTTTCTTTGTCTTTGAATGTTCTTGCATGAAAAGCAACCTGCTACATCTCGGAAAAGGGTTTGGACCTAGTGTGACCTGATACTTGCAGAGTGAATTTAAGAAAATGCAGGAGGTGTACTTGTAATAATTGACCTTTAGTTGGGTTACAGATTCCTCTAAGGTTGTACTTGTTTTGATTTGGTCTACGGTGTTGGAGAAGTTTTAGTGTTTATATGTATTTGGGAATCACACCTTTACCTGGTGTTTTAATATCTGGAATGTTCCGGTCCATACATAGAACACTGTTTTTCCAGCTGTGCATTCAAATCATTGTTTTATATCATTGATATGTATGAATTTGTCTGCAATAATTGTTCAGTGTTCAGTTTGATAGGAAGATAAGGCATAGAGGTTCTGACTGTGGGTGGTGGTAATCATGTAATATTTTCATTGGCCATGCACTGGCACTTCATTGAGATGAAGATTCTGGGTTAGGCAGGTTCATCCTGCATCATTTTGGTATCAGAGCTTGGCTCTATGGAAATTGAAGAGAATGTTTGCTGATGAAGATCTAAAACTACAGAAGTATGGAAACAGTAGCATGTTGAAAGAGTGAAGACTGCAGCAATATAAATCAAGAGAAGCTGTGAGAGAAGAACCAGATAGAAGTGGCAGTGAACCTGAAGAATCCAACAAGAGATTGGACAGAGAGGACAATTGAAGTGTTCTCGAAAGAGAGTGAGAGATTGCAGAAGCCTAGAGGGAGCAAAGGTGTTGCTTAGGAGAAGATTCCAGATAGGGGATCGTGCTTACCAAAAGACTGAGTGAGGAGAGCTTAGTGAGGTAAGATTGCATTAAGAAGGACTTACTGTTGCAGAGGCTTGTTGCAGAGGTGCAAGGAGCTCATGGAAAGAGAGGAGTAGAAAATGACTACAGATAGTCATAGCAGAAGTTCACAAAGAAGCCACAGCAGAAGGGAAGATGCCAAAGAAAATGGCATGATGATGAGTCAAGAGGAGTTTGACCGAGAGAAAGCTGAGATAGATTTCCAGATTGGAATATTGATGAAGATGCTGCAGAAAAGTGTTTGGACCATGAGGAAAAGAGTAAAGTGGCCAAGGCTACGAGAAAGGAGAAATCAACAAGTGAAGTCAGAGCTAGTAGAAGAATTGAGAAAGATTGAGCAGATATTGAGTGCTCAAGAGGAATCAGAGAAACTCAGAGAAGCAGAGGTAGAATTGGAAGTTTCCATTTGCAGACCAGAACAGGGTGAGATGTTAGGGGAAGAGGATAATGAGAGGTCAGCTGAAGATCTCATGGACTATTGGCAGAGTTCAGAACAATTCGAAGATATGTTGACAAAGGAAGTAGATGAGGCAATGAAGCCTTGTCATTTTGATTCTTACAGTTTGTGTATGTTTGCAGGATATGCAGAGGATGATGGACAGCCTGATGAAATTGTCACAACTAGAAATGAAGCTCTTGAGGTAAAGTATGATGGTGAATCCTTTTTAGAGGAAGAAGGCATTGATCTATTGCAACAGAAGAAGTCCATAGATGAAATTCTGTTTGGGATGAAACAGTCAGATGAGGTTGATATAGATCAGCAGTCTAATGACAATTCCATAGTGGGACTACAAAAAGGTAAACCGATGAATTTGTTTAATAAAATTGATGAAAGATGCTTGCAGTATGATAATGTGGAAAACAGGTTAACTCAGGAGGATTGCCAAGAAAAGAATGAAGCTGAGAATGGAAATTGTGATGAACTGCTGGAGAGATTTCACAAGGAAATAGAATTCTTGGAGAGATTACTCGAGGAACCTAAAGGAGAAACATAGTTTACAGAACCTGATGGAGGAAAAGGTGTGGAAGACAACATTAATAAATATGATGCTGAAATCAGAGAAATTGAGCAGCGATTATTTGAAGGTGAGATGAAAGATCAGAAGCAAAAAAGGAGTTATGTCCTCCGAGGCATGAAGGAGACAGAAATATTAACTCAGCAAGATGAATATGGAAGTAACCAGAAATTTGGAATGAATGATCAGCTACATGAGAGTGAATTTGAAGAAGACATTGAATTGCAAAAGTGTAGAAGCTGGCAGCAGAATGAAGAACCAAAAATTGGTCTGGTAGTACAAAAAAAGATAAGTAAAGACCGAAGATACAGATGGAGACTGAAGAAAAGAGTGAAGTGGAAGCTATTGCAACGAAGGTGGAATGGCAAGCTGATGAATAAGTTCAGGAAACTTGGGCAAATTCATATTGATTTGTTGAAGAAAGAAAGACTTAGAGAAATGGGGTCACAGCAAGAAGGATCCGCTGAAATCCAAAAGAATTATGATGGAGGATTGGTGCTTGAAGCATCAAAAGAAAATGGAAGGTATTGTATTTTGAAAACTAAAGGTTGTTGTGTGTTTGCAGGTCACATTAACTTGAGGAAAGACAAACAGTTATTGAAGACTGTTGAAGAAATGACTACTCATAGTCATATGCAGAATAAGGAGGATGGCAAAAGAATTTTTGAATTCAAAGGATACACTGAGTTATTGAAGATCATTGATCTTGAAGAAAGCCAGAGTGAAGGAGGATTAAAGACAGATAATGCAGACTGTGTATAACTTTTGAGAGAACTTCCAGATGAGATGGCAGATTTGTGGTATAAGTTGAATCTTTTGATGAGGAAGCCAGGTAAAGCATTTGAGTCTATTAAGATGATTAATTTTGATGAAGATTTACATGCATGAAAAATGCAATGTGAAGTCAATTCGGAAAAACATATCGGATTAATGGAAAGTGAGATCAGAAAGCCTCAGAATGAGGAAATGGTGGTGAATTTATGGTATGAAACTATTGAACTGAAGATGAGTTTTCAAGAAATTTGTGGAGATACAGGTATGCTGGAATTTGAAGTGAAGAATGATGAAGTCATGAATAAGAAACCAAAAGAAGAACCTGGGAAAAGGCATTTGTACATTTCAGAAATGTATATCGAAGATTATTGGGACAGAGATTATGATGTTCTAAATCAAGAACACAACCAGTTGCAAGAGAATAGTGTTCAGCACATAAGAAGTGAAATGGACAAAGAATTGGATGAGTTATGGAAACTCATACTACAACATTCTAGTAAAACAAATACAGGACAAAAGAAGAAAGGAAGATTTGCTGGAAGAAATGGTACAGGTGAAGGGAATGGAAAATTGCAAATTAAAGTGAGCAAAACAGCAGCAAGGTATGTGAAAAGGACAACAGAAGATAGTGATGCATTACCACATAGTGGACAGAGACTTGAGGGACAAACAACAGCAGCAGTAATCAAGAACAGGCTATCAAACCGAATATGGGATCCAGGAGGACACAGAACAGAATTGCATGATCAGGAGATTATGGTTAATTTAAACTTCAGGAATCTGATACAGGAGCATCGTCATTAGCCAGCAATGTGGAGGATTGTCCACATGTTGTGGCTAATCACAGTAAAATTCATTGACTGTTAGTCAAATTTGAAGATTACCGAGAAGGATAAACTTCTCAAATAATTTGTTATTGTAATAAGTGTGTAATTTCCTTATTTAGATTAGTGATAAGATTTGTTAAAATAGATGTGCACAAGAGAAAATAGATAGGCGATTGTTGTTAAACTTCCAGATTTGGAAGATTTCGTTGAATTAGGTCATGATAAAAAGGTCAATAAGGCAAGAGGTGAAGAAGATACTTTGTGTGTGTAGTCTTTGAGTGTGGAGCGAAAAGCTCAGAAGAATAGGTAGACTGTGTGTTGTAATAAATGGAAGTCGTTTCTGTTATGTAATTGGTTAATAGCAAAGACTTTGTTTATGAATAACTTTTACATTATGTGAGTCTATGGATGAGAATAATGGAAGGATTATGCGTTGGCCTTTCTTTGAAATTGTTGAATTGGTTGTGTTTGCGTTTTATTTAATTGCAAAGAGCGTTGTGTTGAAACAAATCTGAAGTAGTGAGCCTGTACGCTAGACAGTTATTGAACAAGAAATAAAGTGTGAAATAAACTCGTATTAGAGCTTTGAGCGGAGTTAAATTAAATTGAATTGCGCCGGGTTCGAAAGTCAGATCGTAATTGTGTAAAACGACTCCACAGAAATTCTGAACAGAATTCGTGTGTCTCTTTGTTTGATGCGCCTGGAGTGGAGTTATCATCAATGTGAATTTGTTTGAATGAGTGAATGACCTGTGTATGTTTGAAATTGTAAGGATTCTTGGGATTGAGGCAAATCGGCGTGTGAATTTAGTGAAATGAAAAGGTTTGTTTTTACAGTGAAACTGTTTAAAAAGGCATTATAAATCTGGGTGATCGTAATGGACTTACATTATATTAAGTTTCGGAGTGAATCGGGTCCGAAATCTGTATCGGCGGTTATTAAAACTATGGTGATGATCCGATCTCCGATCAATCGGATCGAAGCTATGAATTATTGACTGTCGGCATTCATTTGTCGCGACCGCCGATTGACATCATGTCAAGTTACAGCGATTGGTGACTTCCGATTGGATCGGATTGGAACAATTGTTTTGATCGATATACATATATAAACGTGACTTGTGTTAATCGTCGATCGATTGCATCGGAGGATTTGGTAAGCGATATATATATGTTATATAATTGTAAAGACCGCCGATTGCAATCTGTATGTTTTTTCCAATTGCGAATATATCGCATCGGACTTGGGTCAATCTGAAAATGGTTGGTGTTATTTGTTAATTGCGACCAATGCAACATAGAATGCCTGCAAATGTGTTTTTTTTAAACAGTGGTTTAAATGATGTTATATGTTTTTGTATGGACTGCGCCCTGTATGAAGGAAGAGAGGAATTCAGTTCCCGTGTTTTAGTTTGAAACAGGATTTATATTTGTATTGCTAATATGCTATTGCTTGAAATCTAATTGATTGAGCTCAGCAATTTATTGCATTAGACCAAACCAGATCTCGGTGTGGTCATGGGTTTTAAAAGGCGTTCAGTCTGAAGGAATCAATGTGTGTGCAATAGCTATCAATCGGTTGCTGCATTGAGTTTGGAGGATAAAGATGAAGACCAAGACACAACGTTTTAGTTAATTCTGTGTGATCGATATTTTGGAAGTAATAAAAGCTTCTTTCGAAAACGGAAGGGGATTAAAAGAATTCCTTTTAATTTGTAATATAGGGTTCGGTCCTGCTATCAGAAATTTTAAAGGGAGATTACGGCAGAAATATTGGATGTCGATGCGAAGAAGAGTGTTGAATGAAAGGGAACTCAGCTTTGGTGCGAGTGCTATCAGTCCGATTGGAAAGGAGGTAAGCTAATTGCCAGGTATTGAAGTTCTGATTTTGGTAAAAGTTCAGATGCATTCTATATGCTATCGAAATAGTATGATTCTGGGTTCGCAGGGATATCCCTGCGTCAGACAATTACAATGCTTCAGCAATTACATTAACAACCAACCCTTCACTCATCTTCTATTGAAGTATTTATAGAAGAATGAGGAGGTGAGATCTGATAAAAGATCTCCAAATCAATTAATACAGATATTAATGTCTTCTTAGCCTTCGAGGGGCTCAACGAGGAACTATACAGGTGTTCCTCTGTATTAAATTATTTACACTCATGAATTTAGCTCGGTGGGAGCTTTATTAGACTTTTGAGGCTCTGTGTATCAATAGGGTTGCTCTGCCGACATTCTGTCATTAATTTCCTGGCAGAAATAACTCCTTTGGCTGTGTCGAGGCAAAATACCTGACTTTGATCAATAAATTCGATTCTTGATTGAATCCTTTGAGGCACAGGTGGCGCTGTAGTCACTGGGAGGAATCAATTCGCCTCCATTTGTGGCAGTGGAGGGTTTTTCTGATAAAACACTTTAGATTTTTCTTAATCTGCGTTTTAGATCCGGGGATTAGGCTTTTGATAACTGTCTTAGCCTTAATCCCCACAAATCTGTCCACTAATCTGCTATTCTGGTTCATTTATGGTCTTCAATCTCTGATACTCTTTTTTCTGCATTGATTTTGACGGTTTTCTCTGTTGTGCAGGGCTGCGTAGGTAGGGAAAGGCATCAATGCCTGTGGAAACATTGAAGAGACGTGAAAACTAACTCTGTAAGTGATTTCCTTGGAGAAATCGAAACGTAGAGGATCGTCACCCTCCTGGTCTGAAATTTCCTTTTAAAACACAAACAAATGACCTTAACCCTGCAAAATACAAAAAACACGTAAAAAATCCAGTTTATAGGTCAATCTGCTTTGGGGAATGTGCGGAGGAACGCGGGCCGTTGGATGCCATCATCCAACGGCTGAGATCAAATCTGGGCGATCGTGGAAAAGGTTGAAGAAATATTAAATCAAGACCGTCGATCTGCAGAAATCGACGGTCGAGATCGGGCAGCGGGAAGTCAACGGGAAAATGTCTGACCGGGCGATGGAATCAGGAGGAAGAATAATAGTCGTCGATCTGCACAGATCGACGGAAGAGATTGAATCTTGGACGCGCGATGGATGGGTTAACGGGCGAGCATGTCCATTAAAGGTCGAGCAAGTGAGGCGATCGGCAGCCGTCAGATGGGAAGTCCCAGATCGAACGGTGGGGGTGGATTTTGCTGCATGGTTATGGTGTAAAGTTTAACGCGTGAAATGAGGTGATAGCACGACAGTTTTGAAATAGTGGCGGGGACACGTGTCGGCCAGCGTATGGAATCGCTGGTCGACGGGAGAAAACCACCGTGGCTCAGAAGGTGGTGCGAAATAGAAACCGGTGGTTTCTTGACAAACGACGCGGGAGAAGGGAGGGTCCACCCGGTGAGATGTGCTCCACTCCGTCGGATCTGGGGAGCAGTTCGATGGTCCAGGTTGATCGCGAAATAAAACATGTGATTTTAATTATTCCCCATTAAACTTTATAAAATGGGTTTTTTCGGGTTTTCAAAGGGAAATGAACGGAGGAAAATGGTATTTTTCGGTTTAGTGCCTAAGGACTGAGCGGTCAGTCTTGGCGCTCGGGTATATGGAGGAAAACGGCCCAGGGGCTTAGCTTGAAAGGGCTAAAATGCCAAAAACACATAAAATATGCCATTTATATGATTTCCAATGATTTTTCAGAGGAAAAAGGGTCTGATAGGTTAAAAAGTGAGTTTTTAACCTTGGGAAGTGGAATGTGTGAAGGGTTAAAGGGAAAACATATGTTTTTGTGGGTTTTTTATGAATAAAAGGAAGATGGAGAATGAGGTAGCTGGAAGGAAAAGGAAGAGGAAAAAAAAGGGGAAACACTGCAGTATTTGACTTGGATTTTTGCAGGATATCAGGGGTTTGGAGAAGGAAACAGGTATGAAGATTTAACCAGCAACATGAGTTTCACCAAAAGACTTCAAGCACCAAAAAATTTAGGATTGAATTTGTTTCTTGAAGGCTGCAAAGAATATTTAGCCACCAGCTGATATGATAGGAAAAATATGGGTGGCTAACACACAACACAAATGGATCCTAACAGCCACAAAATATTTCACTAAGTGGATAGAGGCCATACCTACTAGGAATTCCACATATTCAGTCATCATTAGTTTCCTAGAAATTCATATCCTCTCTCGGTTTGGCTGCCTAAGGAAAATAATCACTGATAATGCTGCTGCTTTCAAATCCAAGAAAATGGTTGATTTTTGTCACAGGTATCAAATAGCACTTGGTCATTCAACTGCCTATTACCCTCAAGGTAATGGATTAGCTGAATCATCAAACAAAATCCTGGTGACCATCATCAAAAAGCTGTTTGAAGAGAAACAAAAGTCACGTCATAACAAGTTAGTGCATGCTTTATGGGCTGACAGGCTTACAATGAAGAAATCCATTGGCATGTCACCATACCAGCTTGTCTATGGAACAGAAGCAGTGTTTCCTACCAGCCTTGGGATACCAGTGATCAAACTTGTTCAAGAGATAGAGACAGAAGAAGACAACATGGTGAGGAGAATAAACCAGACAATCCATCTCCAGCAAACAAGGGAGGAGGTCTATAAAAGAGCTATCAAGGTTCAGGAAAATATAAAGAAGTTATTTGACAAAAGAACTAAGACCTCTAATTTCAAAATTGGAGATAAAGTTCTGAAGTGGGACTCAAGGAGAGAGGACAAAGGAAAGCACAACAAGTTTGACAGTTTGTGGCAAGGTCCCTACATCATGTAGGCCACTGTGGGCCCAAATGCCTTTTTTCTACAGGAGTTATATTGTACAGAGCTGTTTGGGGGTCCTGTCAATGGCAAGATGCTCAAACACTACTTCTGCTGATTTCCAATTTCCAGTTTCCATTTCCATTGTACATATCATTGCAATGTTTGTTTTTCCAAAAAAAAAAAAAGAGAGAGAGAAACAGAGAAAAGGAGAGGTTCAGACATGCTCAAAATGTGAACCTATGAAGTGAAAATATTGGCTCTAATATGAGAAAAACCTGAGCAAAAGAAAGTGAAGATAGCTGGTTCAAACATGCCCAAAACCTGGACCAGCAAAGAAAAAGAAAGTGACTCTAACAAGCTCAAACTTGAGTCATAGAGAGAAGAAGGATGCTTCAAAACTTTAGATTTCAAGCCTTCAAGATTTTGTTTCTAATTTTCTGCAAAGTTCTGTCCATATGCAACTGTCTTGGATCCACAACAAACTAGACTGTCTAATCCTAGTTTGACTGTTTTTAAATTTATGTTGTAGAAAATAGAGAAGAAATCTGCTGGAAAATTTAATCCTAGCAGATATTAGAGTAGGTAGATAAACATGTGAGACAAACAGTTTAATCTAGTCTCATGGAGTAATAATGGTAGAAATAGAATAGGTTTATTTTCTTGTTTGTAAAAAAATAAAAAGAGGTAAAGGGTCTGCTAGCTCAAATGCACCCTAGCAAAAAAAAAAAAAAAATGCTAGGATTGTAGAATGGGTAGGTAGAATGATTGGGAAATTTTTTCTGCTAAACTGATGTCTTCACAATTGTGGCAGCTGAAAATCAAAGAAGAAAGGTGGCTCAAGCAGCAGGCATCTGGCCTACACCAAAGATCATTTTCTGAATTCTTGACTCCTTCAAGAAGAAGCCATCCCCATGTGGAGCCACTGTTAGGCCCCCATAAATTTTTGACAGGCAAAGTAGGGGGCTAAATTGTTTTTTAGCCTTCAAGGAATGCATCTCCCTTGAAGACACATCATCCTTGAAGTCTCTTTCCCCTTTTCCTTTGATAAATTCCCCTCTGCTGACTCCCTTTACAAGGTCTCACTGATTTACAAAGGCTATGCCCCAAAGGTCTACATCTTTCCCTGGTACCCCTGCAGAATTGTCCATTTCATCCCTGTTTTCCCTTTTCAAAGTTCCCCTTTTACCCTAAATTCCCTCCCCTAATCCTTCTAAACCTTCCCAAAACATTCCCCTCTGAACCATACACACATCCCTGGTGAGTTTTAATAACCCCCTCTTCCCTCTACCGTTACCCCTTTGGCCTTTAATTTCATTGAAAATGTGCCAAAAAACCATATTCTCCATGTATATAGGTCTTAGCCCCCTTCGGCTAGCCCCTGAACTGTATTTCCCCTCGCACGACCACGACACTATAACCAGACACTAGAGCGAAAGGCGCTTACCGTATTTGAATATAGGGAGCATCGTGAGCCGTCGATCTATACAGATCGGACGGTCGTCGTGCCCCCCACAGCTTCCACTGTTAAACCCGTTCACCGCTCATTCATCGCATCTCCACCGTCCATTTAACCGCTAGATCAACGATCTGTATTTTACCCGCCCCGGTGGTCCCCGCGCACTATTCATAAACCACTGGTTTCTATCGCACCTCCGTTGGGTGGTAGGTGGTATTCTCCGATTGGCCAGCGATTCCACTCATCACGTGACGCGTGGCAGTGACACTATTTCAAAACCGCCCTCCCATCGCACGTTATTGTTCGACAGAAGACATGGAGCGATATGCATATCAGTCGTCCGATCCGGGGCTCCCCATCCAATGGTGATCGCTCCATGAAGTTGCGTGGAAGTTAACCAAAGCACCTGTACCCCTGGCCCACTGTCCATCGCCCTCCGACACATTCCTAGCCGTCGATCTCCTCCTGAGATTGGACGGTCCTTATTTAAAGATTGTCCCACCGTAACCTCGTCCCGCCACGTCATTTGTCCACGTGTGTTCGTCGTTTTCTCGTCTTCCCCCTATATAATTTCATTCCAAGGTCAAAGTTTTAATGTTCTTCAT
Organism: Pinus albicaulis; assembly: GCA_034641835.2. Lineage (NCBI taxonomy): Eukaryota > Viridiplantae > Streptophyta > Pinopsida > Pinales > Pinaceae > Pinus > Pinus albicaulis. The sequence continues at coordinate 1,634,746,781 of CM076580.1, read as the reverse complement.
TGGAATTGTTATTTCGACGTCGCCCAGTGCATTTCTCACTGTTACAAATTTTCCTCCATGAGTATCCTCTGCATGCATCGTCGTTCACCATGTCACGTCGTCGTTTCCACAGTCATCCACACCACCCTCTCCATGCACGGTTTTCTTAACTTGTTTTCGTGTTTGCAGGGTTACAGGCAGGCGGAAAACCGCCATGATTCATACGCGCTGTTGTAAAAGCACAGTGCACAGAAGCAGCTGAATTTAGGGCCTGATTTTACAGAAAATGTCCAGAAAAGTGTCTGCATCATAAATTTCATCAAAGGACAGAGTTGAAGCTCTGCAAACCCTCTCCGGCGCCATTAAAGCTCAAATTGCATAAAAAAAGACAGTACGGGAGCAGCAGAGAGTTTGAGGCAAGAAATAGAAGGTTTTTGAGTTTTTCAGGAATTTTATAAGGCAGGGTACCAGTTCAAAGACATCATGGATTGCACGAAAGGTCTAGCGTGCAGAAAACAATGCTATTAGGATTTCAAATCAGAGGAATGTTTCTTCCGAGCACGGAAACGGTACACATTATTGTTTCAGTATACATTGTGTCCAAGAGAAGTCGCCCCCCCCCCCCCCCCCCCTACAGCAGTCCTATGCTATCAGAAGCGTTTGATTCACAATATGGCAAACCCTAGCATCATTTATTTACTTTTTGTTTATTTCACCAGAAGTACTACAGATTACTACAGCCAAAGTACATCAGAGACATACCGAAGTAAATGGAAGCCTGGAGAAGACCACTCTTTCACTCAAAAGAGTGCCATGGATAAATGCACAGAATATAAATAGAATGGGCCTCGGCCCTCTTCTTTTCCTGAGTGTTAATGCTGCATTTAGTGTGTCACCTACCTTCTCAGCTCCACTTGAGCTATAAATTCATGAAGAAACTTATTGTAAAGGTTGTTGATCAGTTATCAGAGAATTGCAAGTAGTTTCTTTTGAGACATAGTCTCTGTGTAAAGTTGTAAGATAGGCTGAGAAAGATGTCTTCAGACTGAGTATTCAGCTATTGGCAATGTTGTACTTGACTGGTATTGCTATTTAATATGACAAGCACATTTCTTTGGATCCTAATCTAAAGCAACGGTGATGTTTCCTATCTCTGTGTTTTAATTCATTTCATTTCGTTTCTATTGGCTTACATCAGAATATTGGCATAGGATTTACCCTTGTTAGGTACCCTATGTTTCTACTCTCCTTGCGTTTGATGTTTTCTACTAAATGTGTTATCTAAGAATTGATTTCAGTCGATTTAACCAGTGTAGTGGATGTTATTGCCTGCTCTATGATGTATGGATTAAATGAATCTATTCTTAGATGTTCTTGTTAGGATTTAGCTGGAATATTTGGGAACACTGGGGATTAGAGTTAGCCCTATCCACTAGGATCCTTGTACGACCAGCTAGCCTTTCTAAGATCCCTCAAGCTCGAGGCTGAAGCATTGAGAGTTCAAAGTCTCTCTCTGATCTCGGGTCTTTAACTTTGTGTCCTGAATCTGTGTTGTTTCCTCCTCTCCTACCATTCCACACCACACTATCATCTTTAAGATCCAATGTTTTAGATGACTAGCCCAATTGAAAGCCTGCATATTTATTAGCAAGCAAATCCTTTCCTGACTCCATTTCCCAATGGTTTTGAATGCTCCCTAGAATATTTCACCTCTGCCTAAATCCTCTTTGCTCATCCTTGTCTTACATTGAACCCTTCTTTCCTAATAACCAGCAACCAAACAAACAAACCTTGTGCCTATAACTAGCCTAACATCTTAAACTTTGAGCTTCAAGACATAAAACCTTTGCTTATATAGAGAGATCCCTCTCTGGACCTAGGAGGGCTAGATCCTGAGGTCTGAAAGTGGTTTGATGTTGTCTCATCTTTTGGTCTTGCCAATCTGGCAAAAACATGGGCACACCAACACTCTCAACTGGAAATTTTGATTTTTGTATGTTTTATGGTCATCGCATTGGTCAACAAGCTTGGTCGGGGTGAGACCACATGCATTTTGATATCCCTGTATATGTTTTTTGATTATTAGAAACTCTTCGACATACAAAAAAAACGTGTTGAACTAAAGAGGAAGCACTGTGATTTAGGGGGTTTAAGAGCCCATCCCTTCACTTAGTGAGATATCATTTTAACATAAAATAAAATAAAAAATTCCCAAACAATTCCACATGTGTTGAAGCTACATATATTAAACACTTTATGATCCATTATCCAAAACTTGTTCAACTAAATAGAAAGCACCATGATTCAGGGGTTTAAGTGCCTATCCCTTCACTTGGAAATCTCACCATTGCGACTTACTTTACATCCTCCTTTGAAGAACTGTATATTTACTTTAATAATGAGATAAAGTTATGATTCTAGAATATATGAGGAAAACTTGTGGTTCCCATATATTTTCACCGAGAAGCACTCTCCATCCCAGTATGGTAGAGATGTTGTAATGTAATGCCTTGTAAATAAAAATAAAAATAAAAATTAAATAAAATAAAATTTTTAAAGTAACGTAATGTAAACATTTCAACTCGTTCAAAATAAAACAAAAAAAAAAATAACAAAATAAAAATAACACTATAAAAATAAAATAAAAATAAAAATGATCCATGGTATGGAGAACCGATAGTATTAGGGAAAATTTTAAGGATAGAAGTTTATCTATAAGTTTAGAAACCTTGGTAAATCTTACTAGTCCCTAAGATGCAAACTGTAAAATGCTTGGTGATATTTTTGTAGAAATATTTATATTTTCAATGATTTTATATTGTTCTATACAAAATTGTGGCTATTATTAAGGTAAAATAATTTTGTATTCTAAAATTTTGGTGAATCATTTTTAGGGAAAAATGGAAATTAGAGAATCGTTTTTTTGGAAAACGCATGGAAAATTAGCCCACTTGTGAATATTAGCCCCTAAAATTTCCCCTGCATGATAGTATTGACCCATGATATTCATGTGGAATATAGCCTATTTAAAGAGGGGAATTAAATGAGCCTAGATCCATCTTAACTCTGCATCTACCAATCACCGAGAGTGATCAACTATCTTAAGAAGCAAACCTCTTTTAGAGTGAAAATATATTTGATCCCTCTCAGTTCTTGGTAGATCCAAAATTAAGATGGATCTAGACTAGCCTTAATATTTCTTAAAAAATAGAATTATTTCATTTCCAATTATATATATATATATATATATTGGATAGGGTGGTGATGTCTGGATAGTCGAATATAATTTTATATTAATTAACATTGTTCTATAAATTGAAATACAACAAAAAAAAATATAATATAATATATATATATATATATATATATATATATATATATATATATATATATATATATATATATATATATATATATATATATATATATATATATATATATATATATATATATATATATTCATTTTTTTTTTGTATTTCAATTTATAGAATAATTATAATTAATATAAAATTGTATTCGACTATCCTGACATCACCACCCTATCCACACTTCACAATTCACAGTTGAGACAAGTGTAAGTGCAACGTTGTTGCTTCGTACCTACGTCTTATGCAAAAAGTAATTGATAGCATAAGTTATCGTAACTAAGATAAAATAATACTTTCACAAAGTCTAAGATAAAATAATACTACTACTACTATGTAAAAGTTTGTCTATATTTATAGTAATTTTTTAACATATTTTTCATGGTAGATTACTATGTTGAGAAACAAAGTTACTTTTATACCTACTACGTTAAATGGAATGAGAAACAAATCAACTTTTATATTGATCCTATGGATAAAACTATTGTTATAGAGGTATATGGAGTTGTTTTGTAAATAAAATGTTAAAATATGTAGGTTATAAATAAATTAAATTGTAGTAGATCATTTTAAATTAATTTTGTAACTATGAATATTATTATGAAACTTATTTAAAGTATATGTCCATGTCGCTTAGTTTAAATATAGCTTTCTTATGGTTTTAGAATTTCAAATCCTTACTCATTGCCTTGAAATCATTATTTTAAGAATTGAGTGATAGAGTTTGTAGTTGAAAGATGGAGAACATCTCATTTAGTAAAGCTTAGTTTGGTATCCTATACACACACACACACACACACACACACACATATATATATCAGAACAAATAATAGATAAGGAAACAGAGGACCATTAGAGAAATTTTGAGGTAAATGTTCCTCAAAATAAAAATGTACAACAAAAATTGAATTTATAAGAACCAATAAGATTCATGATGATGATGTCAACCATGGGGGATGATTCACCATTTTTGGAGTAAAAAAGTAAAAAGGTTAAAAAAATAAAAACAAATCTACTTTTTCTACTCGTATTTTCAACTTATCTCCTTACATTTTTATTCAAATTTCAAGAGGGAGCACTCGTTGGATGTGGAATTTAATTATTCATCCAAGGAGTACCCATGTTGCATACTTTCAATGGACCTTGCTACATGAAAAATTGGATTGCAATCACGTTTTTCATGTATTTCTCATTTTTAGTGTAGCAGGGTCCATCGAAAGTATGCAACATGGGTAGCCCTTGGATGACGAATTGAATTATGCATCCAATGAGTGCTCCTGTTCGAAATTTGAGTAAAACTATAAATATATAAGTTGACTATACGAGTTAATTTTTTTTTTTACTTTTTCCCTCTAAAATTTGAATATGTAATCTATTATTATTTTATTATTTCCACTATTATTTTATAATATTCCTTAGGAGACCCATTTTAGACCTCAAAATTTCTCTAATGATCGAGCTGGATCGGTAGGTCTAAGACAACCAACTCGTTGTCCCTAATAAACTGAATCACAAGCTTAGCAAAATTGAAGACAATGAATATATAAACTTTTCATCATCTCGGTATTAGAGATCTGAAGTCTTAGTACACGAGCATAGAGATAAATTTATCCCAGTGGCCTTAGAGCAGTCCACATATTCAAAAAAACAACATAAGAATATGATAAGACCACTAGCCTGGCTTAAGACTAGAGCTAGGTTTTTATACTACTTACAATACATATGGAGGTTGATATGAGCCAAGATAGTTACATAACAAGAAATATGTTGATCATAAAAATCTTCCATAATTTTCATTCTTATAAAATTAATTTTCTTACACTGGAATAGGGTCGAGCTCATCTAAAGGAGGAGTGAGAGAATCAATCCTTGGATCTTGGTCATGGTTGTTGAATTTCTAGTCAAAATATCGAAAGGGACACTATCTCTGACCTTAAGAATAAAAAAACTACCAGAAAGTCCACTTACATAGTCCATGGGCCCATCCATCACTTGCTAGCCAAACGAAAACTACACAAATTTGTTAGTCCTATTGTTAAAACCTTAACCCCCAATTAGTAACTTTTAGATTAACGATTAGGTCTCATAAATGCACGCAAACACAAGATTTTTGGCTTAATTCAAATGACTTACCTATTAACCTTGAAATATCATCTAGGTAGACATATCAACCCACAGTTCAGTCCAAGGTAAGGTTACAAGGGTGCAAAAGGAAGAGTGAAAGGAAAAAGGAGGTAGATTAGCTATAAAAATGTCTTCAATTTTCAAACTTAACAGTTCATACATAGGAAAATTGTGCAAATGTGTTCAGAAAACATGTATTGTAAGAGAAGTTGCAATGAATTTTGGTTTCTCTTCGTTTGTATAAAAGTTTATCAAATGGGTTGTGGGTATGGTATCAAGTGAATTGTTATTGAGATTGCAGATTGTTGAGTTTGTGCCAACAATACATTTAAAAAAAAATGTATGACTATTCATATTTTGAATAGCTAAGGGTTTCAAAATGTATGGTTGTTTGTATTTTGAACAGTGGAGTGAGGAGTTTCAAAATGTTTGCCCTTTCGAATTCCTAAAGTGCAAGGTAAACAAAATTTGAATAAATACATGTGGTTGTGAAACCTATAAATGGACACAAAAATCCACTCATTTATTGAGAAATAAGATCAAATATCATTTCCCTATGTTGAATATTTTTAAGTGTTGTGCTTCGTTTATTCTTTGTAATTTCTTTGCTTCAATTTCGTGTGTGAAGGCTTCGTATACTCCACCATTGCTACGAAATCTTGTTTTATAGTGTTTTGACAACTCTATTGTTTTTTTGCTGCAACACCTCTTATAGTGTTGTGGTGACCATTGTTGCAATAGCTCTATTGTTATAGTGTTGTTACATTGTTGCAACACCTCTACTGTTACATGTTGTGACTCTATCGTAATTGCAACACCAAGTTGATGTTAAAATAGTATTGATTCCACATGTCTCAAATGAAACAATGGTGAATTGGTGGGTCAACATAAAATTTCACCCAACTAAGAATCTCTCATAAAAGAAATAGAAAACCACATTAAGAAAGTAAAATAAAATCCAAAAAAAATCACTGAATTTTTACCAAGAGCTGTCAAAATCAAATTTGGATGTTACGAAGACATGTTGCCAATAAGATTGGGAAGTTTCACCTACTTAAATGCTAATCCCAATGACCTTCACAAAGAAGATATACCAACATGTTACATTAATATTGATAATTTGTCATCCATCACACTTGACATGGCAACAAAGAAAGAAAAAAATGAGAAATGAAGTGGTCATAATAATTTTACTCACAAAGATTTTCAAATGTAGTTGTCCTTATAAAGTCAGGCATTCCTATCAATATAATATGTTTTGCCTAATATTCCCCTCACCCACCCTCATATATGACCATCTTAAATACTTTTTTATTCCCTACCAAAGTTTTCAAATAAATTATTATTAGATTTTATAAAAGAATTCAAACAAATAAAATTATTTAATTAAATCTACTTTCAAGTTTTATTTAATTATATTTTATTTTAAATCATATAAAATAAAAATTATGGGTGAAATGTCCATTCCATTCTAAACATTAGACCGTTTTAAAACACTAAAAACGTTTTTTTATCTTAAACAGAAAAGACTATAAAAATCTCCATATAACACTAAATACATATACTTGTTATTCACCCATACACCACACATAAACGTGTTAACGTTGGGATCTCTTTTATCACTGCGTACAAAATTCAACAAACTTTAAAAAATCCACAAGCTTTAAAATTTGATTGTAATATTTACCAGCTAATAAAAGTTGGTGAGAAGATAGTTGGATAAGTATAAATATATTTGTGGTGTGATTAAGAGAATACTTCACATCTTGACCATTACAAATTCTATGTTCATGACGCATAAATGATGCTACTTAACATTTCAATATCTACGGAATTCATTATCATTTCAGTGGTCATGGTCCGTGACACTATATATAGCAATAGCTCAAAGCGATTTATCAATGGTGGCACAACAACAATTAAGTACGGGGCAATGAGTTCTAATATTGATTGAAATGTTAATATTAGATATTATTTTCAAATTATATATTTGAATTGTGATTTGTGAATTAAGATATTATTTAAATTGAATTTTTAATATATTAATGAATTTATCATTCTGAAAACCTTTGACCTTTGAGGTATTGCATTATGCAAATTATATAATATAACTTAAAATTTTAATAAATTTTTGGTTAGAATTTCAATAAATATTAAAACTTGTAAGTTTATTAGTTATGTTGTTACTCTTATTTTTATTTATTGATTTGCGAGTATTATCTTTTAGCTATCACTAGAAGCATAAACACATATTTTGTTGAGATTCAATAAGATAATGAGCTTAGTGAAAATTAAGCACCTTCACTAAGTGGAGCCCGTATGCTATTTTTAGATGTATGTCTATTTTTAGACATGGTGAGCATATTCTATAAGTTGCAGGATGCTATTTGTAGATGGTTGGTCAAATGTGGAAAATAGATGAAATTCTATTTTTAGAATATTGGGCGAAGTCTATTTATAGATCGTCAATCTAAAAATAGATGCATGTCAATTATTATTAGCCCTTAATAATAATCCGACAATAAATATCAACTTATTCTCTTGGAGCACTTTATTTCAGTGAACAGATTTGGCAAATTAGTGGGCTGAAAGAATTACGCAATTCCTGGGGTTATTGGTGGCTCATGCATGGAGGACTTAGTTAGAACTGAAGTGGCAAAGTTGTGATAGAGTTGGAAGAGTAGTTATGGGAGTTGTTGTTTAGTTTAACTTAGTTAAGTGAGTTAAACTCAGTTGAGCTAGTTGTATCTGGTCTAACTGAAAGATACACTTGTTTCGAGGAAAATCACCCTAGAGGTTTGTTGGGCTTAAACCTCCACAGAGCAGGGGCATGCTACTTAAGAAGGACTCACACAACCATACATGTTCATGAAAAACTAAATAGAGTAGATCGAGGAAGTTACCCGTAGGTCCTACGGTTGAAGCAGATCCCGCGGGGTCCAAACCTCTAGCAACCCTTCTTCCTTCTTAACCTGAAAGACAAGAAGAAACAAGCACGAAGAACTGGTTGTACAGCATATATCTACTCTAAATGTTAGTGAAATCCATATAAAACATCAGATAAACCATAATGAATGCTTAAATAACAAATATTCTCATATATGTAAGCAGACACTAACACGTATATTTCGGGAACAAGATGGTACTTCTGTATTATAAATAGCATGTACAGAAATAACGAGTGGAGAGATCACCTGAATCCTTCCACGATCTTCGAGCAGACCGTCGTCCGGATCCGTCCCGCCCTTGCCTCACTAAGATTCCTTCCAAACTGGTGCATACGATATGACATATAGGGAGATGAGCATCTCAAGGAAACAAGGGTTTCCTGTAATGAACTGGGAAAGTGCAGGAGGCACGGGGAATCAGACTTGGATAGGGAATACCAGCAGAGTATAATATCAATAATTCTCTCTCTCCCTTAGGCCATACACATGAGGGCTTTTTATAGTCCCTCCAAGTAGTTTCAGCAGTTGGAAACAGTTGGCCACGGGCTGGGGTGGTTGAACTACTAGGTAACCCTTGAGAGCCCGAAAATAGGGAACTTTTATATATTTTTTAATGATTTTAATGGCATACGCCGGAAAAGTGCGGTTGGACTCGTATACACGTGGAAAAATGAGCATATTAACGTATGGGATTTTTACTGCCTTTTAGTGAATTTGTCAGAGTGCAGGAATGGGTGCCCCAAACCATCAAAGCAATCATGAATCATGTGAAGGTGAGAAATTATGCTATAACAGATGCCCCCTAATATATGAGGTCAGAAGGGGTACATGATGGCCGAAATGTATTATGCACATAGAAAGAACTTCGCAAGGACAAGAGATGACTTCACCAGATTTCAGCCTGCCAAAAACCAATGAAAGAAAACAGAGAGTCAACTCATGTTGAGGCGGGCATACCCATGCTCAGTCAAAAATACATCATATAGAAAGTACTGAATAGATCCAACATGTGTACAAGTATAACTGAACTGAAATTACATAATGAATCATCTGAGCATGGCCGGGAAGTATAAATCTAAATCAATGTCCAAGTATCACATATAGAAAGCTGATCAAGGATGCTGCAACTAGATGTCTGATCAAATAAGTAACTGAATCTCCAAGTACCAAATCATAAGGGGTGGAACAAACGGTACTATCACGCAACTCGGGAGCCAACATATAGGATGCTGCTGTACTGAACTGCAACATATAAGGGTGGACGACATCACTGGCAGAAACTGAATGGACTGTCAAAAGTGAACCGAGAAATGCTGATGCAACCCGAGGTCTTCACCGATCACTATAGCACAATTCTACACAATGGGAATAAATGAGCTGAAGTCGACCATGTGAGAAATCGTTGGATTACCGGTCCATAATGTATACCATTAACCAACGCGAGACAACCCACCAATAATGAAAATGAGTGTCAAGGTGCCCCAGTACAATTTGACAAGTGCGAATGAATGAGTTGAAGTCGAACACTTGAAAGAATCTACCAATCAGGAGGCAATGATGAATCCCCACTGTCGATAGCGAAGAGTCTGCCATTGATGACTGCAAACCCTAAGGTACTGACAAAAAGACTCTAGATCTTGTTCCCAGAGCAATGAGTCGGAGTCGATGGGAAAAGATCTGTTGGAAGGAAGGCATTAAGGCATCCCACATCAGTCCAGCGCGAGTGTAACCCGCAGGCCAAGATTTGGAAGGAATCGGACGAAGGAGAGTGATGGAACCAAAACCGAAGTACGTTTCCGACGTGCACAAGATGAAGCTAGCGCACGGAAGAAACCCTCTGAACCAACCAATAATGAAAGCTGACAGAGAGGCGAGAAATCCACCGATAGGGTCAAATGGAAATCCAGGTACTGCACGAATCCCAAGTGTGATAATGTGTGCTGACGTCGAACACAGGGGAAACCACTCAGTCAAAGACCCATGATGATGATCAAATGCGGAGCACGAGGTCACCTATCAATGATGGAAATAGGCCCAAGGTGCGGCTCTAGGCTTGCTCTCAGAGCAATGTGTCGTAGTCGATAAGAGACAAACCCGCCGGCAAGAAGTCAATGGGGACCTTCTCAAACCAGCACGAGCAGAAGATCAAAACATTTGATGTGATAGAACATGATACTGACAAGACCGGGAAGGCCGACTGAATAATGAGTCAAGAGACACCGCAGAATGGCCGACTCAGGTTAGACTTCCCTTGAACAAAAGCACGACTCGTGATGACCATGGCAGTAAAAAGTGACACTGTATAAGTCTGTCATGCAGAAGGCAGAACAAACTCTCCATATGATTGGAAGAGATAACCAATCGGGGGAGAACTGACAAGTGAAACATGGTAAAGGTTGAACCTAGGTCAAAACTAAAACCATCCCAAATGAAGGAGATATATATAAGTATATGTGCTTTGTTCAAGGGCGACAAACTGACTCTGTACTGCCATCAAAACAACGAAGATACATCCCGTTCCCGCTCTTTTTGTTATATTTGATTTTTTTGTCTTTTTCATATAATAAGCCTAAAAAAGAATAAAAGAATGCTATGGTACAATGGATAGAATGAGTATCAAAGAATCAGATGCACTAGTTCCTGGGATTGGAACAATCCTATGTTCAATGCAAGGTGGCGGAAACTGGTAAGCGATACTCAGAGGAATGTTCCATCCATGGGTAAAAGGGTGTCAAGTCGCGATAGCTAAGTGCATGCAATGGTTAACTTGTACAGATAGTCAAGGTCAAAAGTTGGCTTAAACACTGAGTCCAAATGAAGCCGGCTAAAGGCCAAGATAAACAAGTAGCCAATATGCAATGCAGTAATACAACTCAACGACACCAGGGAGCCTCTAGGGTAATAGCCAGAAAAAATGATAGCGAGGAAGAAGAAGAATGAAGCTTCAACACATAAGTCATGGTGGGATTAAAGAGGACTCCCGAGCCTACATAAAACGCAACATGGGAAACATGTGATAGCGAGGAACTAACTAGGAAGCCCATGTAAAGGAAGGCTCTACCACCAAGTCATGATTAAATAATTGGCGAGTGAAATGGGTGTAATACTCATGACCTGATGGGATCGACCCTATGGCAAGTGATCAGTATGGAGGCTAGTATGCAAGATGCAGTGGAAAGTGATTTCCCTAACCTATATGCCAGTGAAGATCATATACCTGCCGTGACGAGTCGGTAATCATGGATCAAAAACCGGGAAAAATCTCAAAATCATCAAAATGTACCTGAAAACATACCAAACTAGGCACTTCCAAGCATCCGGGTTATGCAGCTTAAGATAGATCGAAAAAATGAGCATAACAAATTTTTGCGAAAATTTTCAACTTTTTAGGCATAAATAGACAATTTACCTCATATTTGGTTCATTATTGCATTGCTTATTTGGAAAAAAGTGCTCTGGAGAAAAAAACTTCTTTCGTCAAATCAAGAACAACCGGCCGTCGAATCGCACCGAATTTGTCAGGTAGGCTCCTCAATCATCTTTGCAAATCATTTTGTCCATTTGGAAATTAAAATTTAGTGAATTTCACCATTAAAACCCTTGCTAAAAAACTCGGACTTGCGCATACGCGGGTTGGTAATAGGAAAGTCACGTATACACACGACTGTGCAAAGAAAAAGTCGCGTATGCGCAGGTCCGAATCAAAAAATGCGTGGCTAATGGATGATTTGTTAAAATTTGACAGGATGAAAATCTCATGGAGGGAGCGTGAACATAGCTCAATTGATCAAGAGGTCATGCAAGATCGAGCATCGCAAAATATCCTTCGGAATTGCGGATTGTTCAAATTTTTCAAAATTCCAAATATGAAAAGCAATCCTCGGTTGCTAGAAATGCTCGTCAATTACTGGGAACTAGACCAAGATTGTTTCGTGATAGATCAGATGCCAATACACATTGAAGTGGAAGACATATACTTTATTACTGGACTCTCCCGGAGGGGAGAACCAGTAGACTTGCACGGGAAGCCCCTGGGAGGGCTAACCGTGGAAGACTATGTCCACGTGTATTGCGTAGAGGGTTCCAAGAAAGTTGGAACTCAGATTGCTATTAAAGATTTATGGGATTTGCACATGAAAATCCTCCTTTTCACCATTGGCAGAGTGGCAGGATCTGCCTCCCTGCATCAGGCGTCCAGGACGCAAATGAGCATAGCAGTAGAATGCTTGACTCATGTGTATGATTGGTGCACAACCCTTTTACTGAACATGAAACAACAGTTGACCTCAATCCGCCATGAAAAGACCAAACACTTTGGGTACGGTACTATTTTGATGACATTCTTCTTTGAGAAGATACCAGCATTGAGACTCAGAGTTATCTCTACCATCAGCAGCCCGCGGGACCCAAGAATTGCCCGTTCGGCGGACATGATGAAGAGATTAGGGGGAAGTGAAGTTCCCCGGACCACTTGGGACGATGAGTTCTTCCTTTGTTGGGGAGAACAAATCATCGCAGTGGACGACTATCCCTATGCCGGGATGGACTTTCGTGGAGATCCAGATCTAGTTCTTCCACCAGGCATAGCATGGGGCACAGTTGGTAAGTTTGCAAATTTTTTTGACTTATATAATTTTTTTTGGATTTTTTCAAATATGTATGAAAAAATGAAAAAAAACATGTTTTTGATTGGATTCATAATGACTGACAATGTAAACATGATCATGGTACAGATATTGGACCAGTGCGACCTGAGGGTTTCGCGCTCCACAAGCGCCGCAGGGGCGAAGCAGATACAGTGGATTCAGATAGGACCCTCCAGGCTGTGCAGAGGAATTTGGAGGGGTTAACCCGCCAAATACCTATGGCTGCCGTGGAAGACCTGCCGGAAGCCATCCAGAGACGGGTGGTAGGAGTGCCCCGAGATTGGGTATGATTATTCCGCCGAGTTGCCACCGCGGTCACGTTCTATAGGAACACGACTTCTGGGCAGGGACCTCAGGAGTAGACAGATATTATGTATTAGATGACTGTATATTCTTTTTTGAGACTGAACATGTTCGGGCATAAGCCCAAGTTTTGTATGACCTTATGGATCCAAATTTTTGTAAAGTTTTTGAACACTCTGATGATATATATACAGCGATATTTGATGTGATGTGATAAATGTATCAAATATATGATGTTTTTGATGATTAAATTTTATCGTATGGAATGATTAATATTCCAATCAATTGCTTGATTAGCTAATGAGTCTGCTAACCAATTGTCAGCTCGAGGAATATGAATGAAAGTTAAAAATTGAAATGATCTTTGTAACAAACGTACCCTCAAGAACAACCGTAATAAAAATGGGTCTCGAACCCGATAAGTATTGTTCAACTACGACACCACCAGCTGAGAGTCCAAGAAAACTACCAATGAATCAACACCCAAAGATATTGCCTCCGAGAGTAGATAAACAACTGCAGTGTATTCTGCTATATTATTGGAAGCAGGACCAATGCAGACCCCTCTTGATACTAACAACTGACCGGAAGGATAATGAAGCACCCAAGCCGCGGAAGCTAAGTTCCGGGTGTGTCTACTAGCACCATCGGCGAAACCAAAATGACTCATGACATCCAACACAACCTGCCAAAGCAGATCAAAAACATCACCAACTCATCAAAGATCGAAAATCAACTAGATATGTACAAAACAAAACTACTATATACAAAAGCAACATGCCAGGCCAAAGCCTAGGCATAATACTTCTTCAAATAGAGCCCATTTTGGGGCTCCGACAACTCGTTCCCTTCAAAATCAACCAAGGTATACGCTCCTTTCTTAAGGAATTTTTTAACGATAAAGGGGCCATACCACATAGACTTAAACTTTCCCCCGCCCCCAGTACACTTTTCTTGGGCATAGACCAAAAACAAGGTCACCTACCGAAAAACCCTTGGTTGACCGCCTTTATCGCATCGAACTTTAACTCGGTTTTTATGCGCTTCATTCATCGTGGCAGCATCCCGACGCTGCTCATCGAGATGTTCCAGATGAAGGAGCCGTTCTTCAAGACCAGAAGTGTCAGGAATAAGTTCAACAACTAATTTAAGAGAAGGAATCTCACATTCAATGGGAAATACAGATTCCAACCCGTGCACTAGCTAAAATGGAGTAAAGCCAGTTGCAGTTTTCACTGACGTCCTGTATTCCCAAAGTGCAGGATATAGCATAATATGCCAGTTGGATCTAGCTTTATCAATTTTCCTTTGAAGAATTGTCTTCAAGGATTTATTCACGGCTTCCACATGCCCATTGGCTTGATGATAATACGGAGATGAATGCTCCTGCCGGAAACCCAATTTGAGAGCCAACTCAACCATCATACTATTCTGAAAATGACTGCCATGATCAGTGAAAATCTCTCTAGGAATACCAAAACGAGCGATAACCTGGTTGAAAAGAAAAAGAGCCTAGCCTCACTCATCATTCCCAAAAAGTAGTGGCATAGCCTCGACCCACTTCGTAAAGAAGTTCATCACAATAATGTACTTGTGACCTTTAGCCGACAAGTGTTACAAGTAGTATAATCAATACCCCACTTTGTAAAGGGGACCAAGGTAAAAGAATGACCGGGAAAAGCGGAGTCAGATGAGCGCACATTTTTCGAGTATAGACTTGACACGGATGACACTTCTTTTGACCGATTCAATACAATCTTTGAAAATCGAGGGCTGCAAGTACCAAAGATTTAAGATCTTTTGGGTCGTAGCAAGTCTTATGCCATGGATAAATGACCCCCACAAGCTCCACTGTGGGAATCATTCATCACAGCCTCAGCTTCTTCGAGAGTTAAGCAACGTCTTAGGATTGAATCAACCCCTTGACGGTATAAAGCATCACCAATAATCAAATAATTCTTGGCCAAGTGACGCAGCTTACGACGCTCATCTTTCGAAAAAGTAGAGGGAAACTTTGCAGTCTGGAGATACAAAATGATATCTCCGTACCAAGGATCCTGTGAAGAGATAAGAAACAAATGTTCATCCGGAAAGGATTCATCATAGATCATCTCTTCCCCATAGGGCAACTCTGAGATCAATTCCGCAAAAACCAATGATTTCTTGGACTTGGTAGACATGAACTCAAGATCAAATTCCTGTAAAATCACAATCCATATATTATATTTTCCCCCAATCACTCGCCTACTGAGGACAAACTGAAATGGATTGGCAGCTGCCAAAACATAAGTTTTGCGAAGAATAATGTAATGCCGAGCGTCGTTATCAAAGATGAATCATCGCTAAAGCTAACTTTTTGATCGGAGTGTACCGGAGGTTCAAAGTCCTTACCAAGTCCCTCGACTAAGGTATTAAATAACATGTTTCGCAAGAGCATCATCCTTCCGAACCGTAACCACACCAATGGTAGATTCTGCCATCGCCAGACAAAGGAACCTCACATAATCAGTGGACTCACTAAAGAGCAGGTCAATGCTTGTTTTCAAAGCATCGAATGAGGGTTGAGCGTAGTCGTCCCTGAGCGTAGTCGTCCAAAGAAATGGAACTCCTTTCTTCAACAATCTCATAAATCCCTTTGTAACTTCAGCATAATTGACGATAAATCTCCAAAGAAAATTAGACTTTCCTTGTAGACTTTGAAGCTGACGGATAGAGGACGGGGGAGGCAACCGAAGTATTGCCTCAACCTTGAAGGGATCTATCCTAATCCCTTCCCTAGACACAATGAATCCCAATAACCGACCAGATGTAACTGCGAAAACGCACTTGTTTGGATTCAATCTAATCTTATAGAATCGACATCGTTCAAATATTTGCCGGAGGTGAGCAGGATGATCCATCCTCTTTTGAGAATGAGCAGCTAAATCATCCAAGTACGCCTCAATAATCTTTTTGATGTCGTGGAAGGCATATGACATGGCTCGTTGAAAGGTAGCCCCAGCATTTTTAAGACCAAAAGGCATCTTCTTGTATGCAAACGTACCCCAGGGACAAATAAATGCGGTCTTATGTTGATCTTCTGGACGGATAGTAATTTGATTATAACCAGAAAAACCGTCCATGAAGGAAAAAATCTCGTTACCGGCACACTCGTCAATAATCTGATCAATGAAGGGTGTGGGGTAATTATCTTTAGGACACGCCTTATTTAGGTCTCTGAAATCGATGCACACTCGAATCGTTCCTTGCTTTTTATCTACGGGAACGGGGTTTTAAACCCATTCAGTCAGAGGAACAGGGAAAATGAATCCCGCCTTAAGCAGCTTTTCAACTTCAGCTTTGATAGCTGCTGCCTTCCTAGGATTGACCGGACAAAGTTTTTGCCTCACCGGCTTAGCGTTTTCATACGTCTTGATCTCATGCCGGACAATAGATGGGTCTAAGGGTCTATTCTGTGCATTTTCTTTTTCATAAGACCAAGCGAATACATCCCTATACTCTTTAAAGAGCTCGGTGTAAATTTGAACCTCTTCACGGGAACATTTAGCTCCGATGAAGACATTCTCGATAATATTGGGATCCTTGGAAATGTTCACCGGGATAGTAGGAGAAATCACAACCATGTTCCCTTCAGCATAAACCTATGTTGGTGCTAAAGGGTTCAAGACTCGGTGAACAGGACCAGGAGACTGAGGACTTGGAAAACTAGTTTCAACTTTGCTCAAGTCAGGTAAAAAGTAAGACCGATGATGCAAGTCATCCCACAGTCTATCTATACCATTCATGGCTTCCAGGATGGCCTCTTCAGATGGAAGAGTGGTATCAAGGCAATCCTGGGCAGAAGAAGAACTAAGTGTCCAAGCCGGAGCCACATCTCCATCCAACTCTTCTAGTGAAAGAGGAGCTGGAATGGATTCTGCAGAGTCAGTCAGCTGCATCGATAGGCAATCTCGCCGTAAAAATAGGAAAGCCCATTCCACCCACTTCGACCTTCCACCAATGTGGAAGTAGGGGAAGGTAAGGTCCAAGGGTCCGAAAATAATGAGGCTCGATGAACTTTCGAAGAGGAGCCTTGAAGGATGAAATTGCATTAATATGAACCATAGGAGGAGGAATATTGAAAGTACCCATCAAGGAAGAATACATTCCAACTCCTAAATTCTCAACAGGTGCCTTAGAATTATCCAACTTAGGAACAGATGAGTCAGTAGACGCATTCGGGTCTACAGGAGGATAGTCCGGTTGATCCACTGTAACAATCCTCCCTTCGTGGGGGAACATATAATGCGAAATAATGAGGATGCAATGGCATCCATCTTATAAATCCAGTTTCTCCCCAACAGAAGGTTGTAGTCCAAGCTTGCATCCACTACCTCAACCTCTATATCGAAGGCCACCAAATACGTATGGGAAAAGCTGGGACAATACCATGGGGTCTGTGAGAATGACCATCGAACGCAGTCAGAAGAGTGGTAGATGGAACAACTTTGGGAGATCCAATTGTCTTCCAACATGTGAGAGACATCACGCATGTGGAAGCACCCTCATCAAAAACCGTCCGAAAGATGTTACACTTCCGGTATGATGATTTAATATGAAAAGCCATGTGATGGGGGAGTCTCTTCTTAAAATTAGTCATATCAAAAGTAATCGGAAGAGAATTTTTCGGATCAATAGCCCCAATGGCGTTGGAGCAAAGCACTACGTTCCCTCTTGGACAAGATCGTAGCACTTAGTCTGAGGGCGCCACAAGGACTCTGCGCCAGATCTTCCACAATAGAGTAGTTCTGGGCAGCCCTAGCGTTTGGATTAATCGTCGACCGCTTGGTAGATTCTTTGGGCATCCGAGGTATAGGCTCAACAGTAGGCCTTGTAATGTGAAGCGTCTCAATAGCATCAGGAGCATCCTTAGCTTTTGAAGACTCTTCTCTGCCATAATCACAAGATCTCGTAGCGACATCCACGTGAGCACTCATCATGAATATGTTCGGTGGAATTTCCCCTTCCTGGGTGCCCCCAGAGGAAGCCCCAGGATTTTGATTCGCGCCAACAACTAGTTGTTGCCCTTGGGGAAAAGGGTTTGTTACCGCCATTACTGAACCAGGAAGAACCTATAAGGGGCTAACAAGCGCTGCGCATCCTGAATTTTGGGGCAAAGGTGTGTAAGATGGTCTCCAGCACATAGCTTGCATGGAAACTTCAATTTCCTTTTCTCCTTTGGACCCTCACCAACATGCTCGTTGGTTTTATTTGCGTTACCCTTCCCGTTCTTGCCCTTCTTCTTGTTATTTCGTCCCTTCTTCTTCCCATCGGATTGTTGATTTCCTTTGGGGTCAGAAGTTTGGACAACATTTATGGACAAAGACTGGGAAGGTGATGACTCAGCAGGCACAGCCTGACCAGAAGGAGCAGATTGTAAAGACAATTGCTGCAATTGAGAAAGCAGGCTGGTTGCACCACTATTGATCGATCCAATCAGTCCGTCGCCATGAGGACCGGGCTTAGTTTTCGACAAATCTAATTTGGAGCGAGGAGCATTGGGAAAATACTTGTGAAGGACCCCAGACTGAGAATATATCAACTCTAGCTGCTGGGCCCTAAAAATGGCCTGCTCCTTAGAAAATACCCCGGAGAGGGATACATCTTTCGAAATATCTGACTACAGGGATTTGAGAAACCATTCCAAAAGTAATTCACCTGGAATATGAGCTTTAATCAGCCTCTTCCTTATCCTCCATTCCTGAATGTGATCAGAAATGTGGGTTGCATCGTCTTGTTTAAAATTGGCTAGGAGTTTAGTCCCAACATCATATCAGACCGGCAACTGAAAATGGTTTAGAAATGTGACAAGTTCTCCAAATGTAGCAAAACTACCCCCAGTGAGCGCGATATACCATTTGGCAGCATTTCCAGTTAGGGTGCGTTGAAATAATCTCAACCTAATCGAATCATCGATCAGGGAGTTCGAAGAACACCATAAGTGGAAAGTGGTGATGTGGTCAGCCGGATATTCTCCATTCTTACCTTCAAACTTTGGAATGTCTGAAGGAAGTTTGGTGGGAACCGGAGGCCACCTTCGACCATAACGAATCGGATCATTAGTCAACTTCAACAAGATTCCGGCAAGTTTAACATTAAGAAAAGGTAAGCGAGGTGGAGGCAGTAGGATTCCATCTCGATGGGATGGATTCCCAACATTCTGAAAAGAATACCCTGGATTTGATGAGGCACCAGGTTGCCAAAAAGGACTCGTAGAAAAAGGAGAAGAACCTCCTCCCAAAGCAGAGTTACCAAAGCCCAGACCAGTTCCCCCGGCTGAAGTATGAAATGAAGAGGAAAGCCCCTGATAGGGGTTCTAGGCATTAGAAAGAGGAGAAAAGTTCTGATAAGCACTCGACGAAGGGAAAGAAGTATTCCCTTAGTGACCAGCGTAAAACTGATTCCCTTCCCCTGCTGTAGTGAACACAGGGTTCCAACCTGTAAAAGTAGTCGAACTTTGACCTCCAGACCAAGGGTTGAAACTCTGGGTCTGTGAAGTGAATGGAAAGGACCCTAAAGAAGGATTCGAACTAGGAATGTGTCCAGTTTCGAAGGGGAACCCTTGAAAAGAAGCTGATCCACTAGCCATGGAAGACATGGGTGTAGATCCAGCTGCAACAGCAGAAAAGGAAAAAGAAGGAATCCCACTAGTGGGCATTCCAAAACAGAAGGGACCAGATTGAGAAACATGTGCTTGGGTGAAACCAGAGCCAAACACAACAACACTAGAAGCAATCGAAGATGAAGCAATAGTGCCCCCTCCTTCAACAGAAGCAGGAGTCTGAATGCCTGCAGTACTCACAGCAGAAGCCGCGTTCCTAGTCGTGGCCATCGAAAGGTATGAATGATACGGAAGATCTTCCGGTCTCTCTGACTCAGGTCCGATGTATTGAACAACGAACAGATAATCAGGAGGAAGAGGAGATGGACCTGACGCAGGAGGTTCAGGTACTTCTTCGATTTGAAAATATTCTTCCTGAGGAAACAAAACCTCGCGAGGTGAAAGCGGGAACGCTTCCTCTCAATCGACACTTAATCAACCATGAAACCTTCGCAACTTTGTGAGGATCTCTTCTCCACCGTGCTCGTACGTCGCGTGCAACCACCGACAAATCACCTCCTACGCTTTCTCGAAGAAGGCGCCCTTGGACTCTCATGAGACAACCCCCATTCTCCCCATCATCGAGGCGCTTGACCTACTTTTACAAGCTTTAATTAGACTCAAAAAATTGAAAAGCTAGGCAAGTTAGGAGCAAAGAGCACTCACTAAAATAAAAAATCCCTGAGATACAGTCAAGCAAACAGCCTCCAAGTATTTCCGCTCCGGGTGATGAGGACCGGACACCAAAATACAGGAAAGCGAAGTATAGGACCTCCCGAAAGCAGTCTGGGATGATTAGGGCCTAGAACAACTAGCGAAGGTATCAGAAACAGTTACGCCGACCTCCTAACGACAGCCTTTGCTGGCTCAAGCACCCAAGCTTCGCAAGGGCACCCCCCAGAAGTACTGCTGAAAGTGATGCGACGTGCTCGCCTTGCACCACTTTTGCCTCCGCAACAATTGTGGTGGAACCTAGAGTGGCAACTATGGGCACCAACTGCGTCGTGCTTCTCTGCAAGGCACCCGTGTTCGAGGTCAGATTCGGGCCCATCAGAGGGGGTATCTCTCTTCTCAGCCTTCATTTCCCCCCGCGCTTGACTCTCTGGAAGAGAGCTTTCTCAGTCCACCTAACAGAGTTGGATTTTGCTCAATTAATCAACTTCTATGTTTTGTTTGAGCAGCCTTGGAGAGTTAACTCTCCACTCACCTAATCCAAGGCCCTACAACCTAGCTAGTTGGTGTATGACACTTAGAAAACTTGCTAGTTGATTTTAAATTATATCACTTATTTTAATGGGCTGTTATGTTAAGTCACAAGGATGCGGAAATGAAACTTATGATGTTTTGACGCAGAAAGAAATTAATAAAAACCAAACTACATGCAAATGTAGTTATTGTCTTTCGATGAAAAGCAACTTCTACACGGGTTCTACGAGATTAAAAATTGTATTTTTTCTTTTCAGATAGCAAACTCACACTCACAAAAACTATGAAAGTGACTAAATGTTTAAATGCACCTAATGCAAATCACTACAAGCATGCAAATCCTAAGATGCAAAATCTCCTAAAGTAGAGTGAAATTTCCCAAAAGTCCTTCAGTTTTAACTCCTCTTGGTTGTCCAGAAAGCTAGTTCCCGAAATCAAGAACTCTTAATATGAAGACACCAAAAACACTTAAAAACAAGAGGAAGAAATGAATGACAACTCCCTTCCAATTATCAAGCCAAAATCCAAAGGCAAGAAACTTCAACCAAGCTTCAAAAGACACAAAGAAACAAAAAAAAAAATGCAAAAACAAAATCAAACAACAAAGCAAAATGTTTTTTGAGCTTTTGTGTTTTATAACAGAGTTCGAAAAGACCAAGTAAAACTATAAAATTTCAAGCCAGACAACACTGAATTTCAAGCAAAAAACTTCCAAAATGCTCCAAATCTTATAGGGCCAACTAGTAGCAAGATCAAAACGAGCAAAAGAAGACAAGAAAACTCAGCCACTCAGCCTAAAATAATAGTGCAACCTTGCTGCAAACAAAAACTCCAAAGACTCTTCAAAAGCTGCAACAAGACCTAACCAACTGAACCCAAGAAAACCAATCAAGAAACGGGCAAAAATCGTAGTGCCAAGCAAAACACAAAGACAGGAAAGAGTAAATGAGCAGGAGCTCTCTGTTCTGATGAAGCAGAACAGCCAAGAATGCCCAGAAAGCGATCTTGGTACTCAAACCAGAAGTTCCAGCACAAGAAACAACACTTTGCCAAAAATACTAGTTTTCAATCAAACGAAATAGAGAAAAGACCAAAGACCACTTTCTTCACACTCCAAAGGGTACAAAGACACTGTAGGAACAGGTATCCATAGACAGAAAGGACTAAAAAGCCAAAGAATCCAAAATTTCAAAATCTGCCTAGGTATACGCTACTTCACAGTTTAACAACAAGCGTGCATACGCGACTGTGCTAAAGGAAACACGCATATACGCGAGTCCCTTTAGACAAACTTGCGTGTATACGCGACTGTGTGCAGAAAAAAGTGCGTATACAAAGGTAAATAATGAAAAAACAAAAAGGATCAAGCCTGGATAAGAAACCAGGACTTCAGTCTGACTGAGAAAGAGTAAATTGGACTCCAAATGAAAGTTAAAACTATTGGGAACCTATCAAATAGCTGAAACCACCCAACAGGGGAATCACAAGAATGCAATCCCCAGCGGAGTCACCAGTTCTGTTTCAGGGAAAATCACCCTAGAGGTTTGTTGGGTTTAAACCTCCACAGAGCAGGGGCATTGTACTTAAGAAGGACTCACACAACCATACATGTTCATGAAAAACTAAATAGAGTAGAACGAGGAAGTTACCCGTAGGTCCTACGGTTGAAGCAGATCCCACGGGGTCCAAACCCCCAGCAACCCTTCTTCCTCCTTAACCTGAAAGACAAGAAGAAACAAGCACGAAGAACTGGTTGTACAACATATATCTACTCTAAATGTTAGTGAAATCCATATAAAATATCAGATAAACCATAATGAATGCTTAAATAACAATATTCTCATGTATGTAAGTAGACACTAACACGTATATTTCGGGAACAAGATGGTACTTTTGTATTATAAATAGCATGTAGAGAAATAACGAGTGGAGAGATCACCTGAATCCTTCCACGATCTTTGAGCAGACCGTCGTCCAGATCCGTCCCACCCTTGCCTCGCTAAGATTCCTTCCAAACTGGTGCAAACGAGATGACATATAAAGGAATGAGCATCTCCAAGAAATAAATGTTTCTTGAAATGAACTGGGAAGTGCAGGAGGCACGGGAATTCAGACTTGGATAGGGAATACCAACAGAGTATAATATCAATAATTCTCTCCCCCCCTTAGGCCATACACATGAGGTGCTTTTATACTCCCTCAAAGTAGTTTCAACAGTTGGAAACAGTTGGCCACGTGCTGGGGTGGTTGAACTACCAGAGTAACCATCAACCCAGCCCAAAAATAGGGAATTTTTATATATTTTTTAATGATTTTAATGGCATACGCGGAAAAGTGCAGTTGGACTCGCGTATACACGCAGAAAAGTCTGGGCATAATCGCGTATGGGGATTTTTACACTGTTTTTTAGTGAATTTGTCCAAGTCTGTAGGAATGGGTGCCCAAAGCCATAAAAGCAATCATGAATCATATGAAGGTGAGAAATGATGCTATAACACTCAACGCTTGAGTAGCTCTGGGTGCTTCTGCATAAAATTCTCATCCTCCCATGTAGAATCTTCAGCGGGTAAGTTCTTCCACTTGATGAGATACTCTGAAATTGATCGATTTCGTAGCTGTCGAGTTCCTTTTTTCAGGTTCCAGTATGATTTTTCCTTCCTCATCAAGTTTTGGCAATATTATTTGAACTGGAAGATTTTCACCTATAACCTTCTTTAAGCATGAAACATGGAAAACTAGATGCACTCGTGAAGAAGCAGGAAGCTCTAATTGGTATGCCATAGTACCAATATTTTGCAACACCTTGTAAGGACCATATTACTTTGGTGATAATTTATTATCCTTCTTAGCATACTTGAGGGACATTTGTTTGTATGGTTGTAGCCGTAAAAATACCCAGTCTCCTACATCAAAACTTCTCTCACTGCAATGTTGATCTTCCTGTTGTTTCATTCGATTTTGTGCCAAATTCAGGGTATCCTTTAAGAGTTAGATAACTTCTTGTTGATGCTCGATGTGATCTTCCATTGCTTGAACCTTCGAATTTTCTCTTAAATATGATGTGATGGATGGTGGATGATATCCATAAAGTGCCATAAATGGGGTCATTTTTGCTATAGTATGGAAGGAAGTGTTATACCACCATTCAACGAGAGGTAACCACTTGACCCATTGTGTTTGTTTATCAGATACAAAACAACGAAGATATCCTTCCAAACATTTATTTACTATCTCAGTTTGACCATCGGATTGAGGATGATAAGATGAGCTATGAGCTAATTGAGTACCCAAACAAGAAAATAACTCCATCCAAAAATTTCCAGTAAAAATGGGATCTCTGTCGCTCACAATAACCCTTTGGTTTCCATGTAGCTTTTGAATTGTGTCCATAAATGTAGTAGCAACTGTACTTGCTTTAAATGGATGAGATAATGCACAAAAGTGTGCATAATTGGTAAGTCTATCAACTACCACCATGATGACACTCTTTCCTTTGGACTTAGGTAAAACTGCGATAAAATCCATTGAAATCTCTTCCCAACATTGACCTGGAATGGATAAAGGTTGTAGAAGATCCGGGGTCTTAATTGTCTCAACTTTATTCTGCTAGAAAACCAAACATTCTGCCACAAAATTTTGAATATCAGATTTAAGGCCATCCCAAAAAAATTCTTTCTTCACCCTGTGGTAAGTTTTTAAAAATCCCGAGTGTCATCCTAAAGGAGAAGTGTGGAATTCCAAAAGAATCTTTTGTTTTAGTTGGGAATTCTTACAAAGATATAAGTGATCTTTGTACCATAAGGAATCATTTTTCCAACTAAATGTATCAGATGTAGTAGGATCTTGCTGCAACTTTTGAATGAGTGTCCATACATCTTTGTCCTTCTTCCATTCATCTCTTGCTTCGGTTATCCAATCTGGTTGGATAATAGAAATGGCACAAAGCAATGCTTCCACCTCTTCATTCTTTCTCGAGAGTGCATCTGCAACAACATTAAGCTTTCCTTTTTTGTAGATTATTTCAAAGTCATAACCCAACATCTTTGTGACCCATTTTTGCTGCTCTTCTGAAGATAGTCTTTGTTCCAAAAAGTGTTTAAGACTATCATGATCAGCTTTTACCTTGAAGTGTCTTCCCATTAGGTAAGTTCTCCATTTCTTTAGTGCATGCAATATTGCTAACATTTCCTTCTCATAAATAGGTTTCTATAAATAATTTCCTTTGATTGGACGACTTTCAAAAGCAATGGGTCTTCCTTCTTGCATTAAAACAACACCAATTCCATTTCCTGAGGCATCACATTCCACAATAAAGGTTTTTGTGAAGTCTGGCATAGCTAAGACCGGTGCTAGGCACATTGCCTCTTTAAGATGTTCAAAGGCCTTAGTTGCTTCAGGAGTCCATGAAAATGCATCTTTCTTCAATAATGTTGTTAGAGGTGCTTCTATTCTCCCATAATTCTTAAAAACTTGCGATAATACCCTGTTAACCCGAGAAATCATCGCAACTGCTTTATGGTCGTGGGGACTTTCCATTCCTTAATGGCTTTAATTTTGTTAGGGTCTACTTTAACACCCTCGTGAGATATAATATGACCCAAATATTCCACCTATTGTACTCCAAAGAAACATTTGGATGTTTTTGCATATAATTGTTTCTCCTGCAATAGTTTGAGTACCCTGTCAACATGTTCAACATGATCCTTCCAAGACCTGCTGTAGATTAGTATATCATCAAAAAATACTAGCACAAATTTTCTAAGGAAGGGCTTGAAAATGGAATTCATCAACCCTTGAAATGTAGAAGGTGCATTGGTAAGGCCAAAAGGCATGACCAAAAATTCATAATTACCCTCATGAGTTTGAAATGATGTTTTTGGAATATCTTCAGTCTTCATTCTAATTTGATGATATCCTGAACGAAGATCCAACTTGGTAAAATAAATTGCTCCATGTAATTCATCCAATAATTCATCAATCACAGGAATGGGAAATTTATCATTAATGGTGAGCTTATTGAGCTCCCTATAATTCTGACAGATTCGCCATGATCCATCCTTCTTGTGTACCAATACTACAGGAGCAGAGAAAGAACTTTGACTAGGTTGAATTATACCCGCCTCTAACATTTCTGCAATCATACGTTCAATTTCTCTCTTTTGGATGTAAGGATATCTATAAGGCCCGATGTTTGGAGGAACACTTCCTGGAATCAAATGAATAGCATGATCATGATCACGAATAGGTGGGAGTCCTTTGGGAGTTTCAAACACCTTGGAATGATTGTCCAAGACTTGTTGGAGATCTGCAGAAATAGATGATTTTGATGTTGGAGCTTCTAGTGAGCATAATTGTGCAATTACGCCTCGCTGTTCTTTCTTTAGAAGCTTTGTCATGACATTAGAGCTTATTATCCTTCCTGGCTTCCCCGCAATACCCCGTAATTCGACTTCCTTTCCTTCTGAAAAAAATTTCAAGAAAAGTTCTTGAAAATTAAAAGCCACCGTCCCCAAAGATTGTAACCATTGTACTCCTAGTACAACATTAGCACCTCCCATAGGAATGGAAAGCATTGGACTATTCAATACATATTCCCCCATGGTTAGCTTGATATTATGGCATTTTCCAGAGCAATTTATAGTTCTTCCATTTGCAACCATCACTTGACATTCTGGTGCTGGGTATAGGAAACAATTCAATTCCTTGGCTACCTTACAATGAATAAAATTATGGGTACTACCTGAATCAATCAACACTATTACCTTTTTCTTCTTGATATGTCCTTTTATCTTGAGAATTTGAGGAGTGGTAATTCCTGCCAATGCATTACACAATATGGTCAGACTCATTTCTTCCTCTTCTAGGGTTGGTCCCTGGTGTATATCCTCTTCTTGTTCATTTTCTTCTTCCTCTTCACAATCTATGTAAAATAATTTCTTCTCAGCACACTTATGACCTTTAGTGTATTTGCTATCACAACTATAGAAAAGCCCTTTTTCTCTTTTTTCTTCCAATTGTTGTGGTGTCAACCTTGTAGGTTGTGAAAATCTAGGAGTAGCAACACTTCCATCTTTATAGAAGTGAGTGGTAGGCTTCCTTGTCGCCATAATTTTACATTCAATTTTTCTTGCCAAATTGAATGCCTTCTCCAATGAATCAGGTTCCAAAACGTGAACTTCATGTTGGATGTTATCCTTTAAAGTACCTATGAAGGGATCAATGTTGTGTTCCTCTAGAATATCTGTTACCCTTATATTCAATTTTTGGAACTCCTTAATGTGCTCCCCCACTGAACAATTTTGTTTGAGATTTATCAATTGGCTAAAGAAATTGTTGCTCTTTGTATCCTCATAATTTGCTATCATTTCCTCCGTAAAAATTTACCAAGTGAATTTTTTTTATGGGAGTAAAGCCATCGATACCATAAAAATGTATTTAGTTCTAAATGTAAAGTTGCAATGCACACCTTTTGTGTGTTTTGCACATTATTGAGATCAAAATATTGCTCCATCTGTAGTATCCATGTTACAGGATCCTTTCCATCAAACTTCCTCATATTCATTTTTGGAATATGGTGGTTCTTCCCTCCAGCATTAGAGTTTATGAAATCACGATTAAAATTTATTTTGTTCTCATCATGAGTTTCCTCTACTATGTTTTCACCATTAGGAAACATTTCTTGTATCAACTTTGTCAAATCTTCCATGTCTGCTTTTAGATCATTATTCATGTTTTCCATCTTAACTTCCATGTCATCCATCTTAGATTCCATGCCAGCTTCCATTCCATTCTTCAAACCATCCATATTAGATTCAACGCCTTTCTTCAAACCATCCATCTTAGTTTCCCCACCTTTCTTCAAAACTTCCATGTCATTTTTTGTTGCTCTTTACGAGAGAGAAATTTGTTACACTTGCTCTTGTAATTTTGATATGTCATGTTGCCATTCTTCGCCTTCATCAGTCATAGTAGAGCCTTCTAAAGGCTTAATGGGTGTTGAATTATTTTTAGGGGCCATTTTAGAATCCAATAATGATATCTATTCTACAATATGCCCTTGGAATCAATTCAAATTGATTCTTCAAACAAGACTTATGCAATTCGAAAAAAAAAAATACACACCTTTTACTTGCTTTTGAGGAG
This sequence comes from Pinus albicaulis, assembly GCA_034641835.2. NCBI lineage: Eukaryota > Viridiplantae > Streptophyta > Pinopsida > Pinales > Pinaceae > Pinus > Pinus albicaulis. The sequence continues at coordinate 1,634,718,427 of CM076580.1, read as the reverse complement.
CTCGATATTGAAATTGACTTATATCTATACTTGCATATCCTTAATATCTAAAATTATGCCCTGTAGTATTCCTCTTAAGCTTCTTTCAAATGCCACAGGTCTGAATTGATTTGGATTCTTCAAGACAAAGTTATGTCCAATCTCCCACAATGACCTAATTATGGACTAGTTCCGTAGAGCGAACTTGTACAACTTTCCAAGTGTCACTATTCGTTCCTTTGGCTCTGAAATTTATAGAAATGAAACGACAGTCCGTGTAATTCCAGTCACTTTTTACAGAATTCCAATCTGATGCTCAGAGAGAGATTTATGAAGATTTTCCCACGATTGCCTCTTTGAGATGAAATTTGGGAGCCTGAAAAAATACCTAACTTCCACAGATCATATCTCCAAAAATGTTGCGAACCAAGCTCTAAAATTTTGCGACAAGGTTCCTCATGATTTCAGCTTTGCGCTCTACAACTTTTAGCTTTTGAACCATCGTATAAAAAACGTTATAGCGAAAATTCCGTGATGACCTTTTTAAGTGAAATTCAGGAGCCTGCAAAAAGCCCTAGCTTTCACAGATCCTATCTTCGAAAATATGGCGAACCAAGCTTTGAAATTTTGCGACGATGTTCCTTAGGATTTCAACTTCGCACTCTAAAAATTTTAGCTTCTGAAACTTCGTAGAAAAAATGTTATAGCGAAAATTCCATGATGACCTATTTGGAGCAGTGAAACCCTAGAATCCAAAGCTCTGATACCAAATGTTGTGAAACTAGCTCCAAAAATAGAATAAAAGAGATATCAACACCTTATGAATAAGCCACTTTGAGGGGGAAACCTTCAATACATTACATGAATGAACAATTCTTGGATGATACAAATTACAAAACCTCTTTTCTATATATAGGAGTCCATGTGTCCATAATGCAATCCTAGTGGGGCCACAATGTAATCCTAGCCGACCTAACAATAATAATTTAAGGGCACAATAATAACAATATGGGGGTTATGGGGGTATAATAATAACAATAAAGGGGTTACACTAACAAGAATAAGGGACTATACTAGTAATATAGGGACCTAATAGACAATGATTTTATTGGTGTAGGTAGATGCTCATTCCTCTTAATACTTGAATCACTAGTTGAATTATAATATCTTTATCGTATATGTACTTGGCTCTTTTGGAGTCAAACATCTTCTTTGTTTCTCAACTATGTACAAAACTATGAAATAATATCTATCTTAATGCACATAACCTTCCTAAAAAATTCATAGAAGTTAAAGATTATCCAAATGAATGTTTATAAAAAAATATACAATTCCAAAAGTTCTATACAAGAGCAAGTGATGAGCATTCAAGGTAAAATTTTCATTTCAAAATTCACTGTAACAAAAACCCACACTACCAACTTCCTCCCCTCACACTTCAATGAGGTCAAAGGTGAGCCTATGGGCATATTCCATCTTGTAAAAAATAGAAATTATCCACTAGTACACACTTGAACTTATATTCCATTTCTTATCATGTATATTTATAGAAAAATGCTAACATAAATGGCATGAACAAATAGAACACGTACTTATGATAAAATATATTTGTGAGAAATGTTTATGGAAATTCAATTAAGATTATGTTTCACATACTTATTTTAATTAGTGTATACCATGCATGGACTCCCATAACTAATCGTTTGTTTTAGCATGGAAATTATCAGAGGCATTGGTGATGCTACAAGATGCATAATGAATTATTTCTAGAGGCATAAGGGGTTGCATATCAGTTGCATGGATCCCATCTTTTGGATTCATCTTTGTCCTTGTATCTTCCTATTGTGAACTGTTTGGCAAGGCACCCAAATAAAACTCTCAAACTATACTATGACCTTCCAAAACCATGCTTGTATATTTCCCAACCAATGTCCACTTTGGTCCACAAATTTTTTTAATTATTCCATTATCCAAATATTTCTTCATAACAAAATTATATATACCCCCTCTATCTTCCTGATTCCCATCATACTAATTCTACACATTGGAATTCTTATTATTTCCATCCTTATCATATTAGAGCTCCATGATTGCTACATGCATTGGTATTATATGAGTGTGCATGCATATTTTGAAATACCTTGTAGAACAACACATAATTCAAAACATAGTGCCTACTTAAATTCAAATAAAAGGTTCATACATAAACAAGAAAATACAATACATCATTTTAAAGCTTACAATGAGTTACAATGTTTGTAAGCTTAAGAAAAATGTAAACAGGGTTAAATTTCTCAAAGAGTTATACTATCTAGGACACCTCTAACATTTAAACCTAATTGTTATGATTTTAGGAAGCTAGATTCATCAACCAACATGCCAAATATTGAAGGGGACATGTTAATATGCTATGTGGAGTCACAAATTGATGGAGTGAAGATAACGTAGAAGAAGACATCAAAATTAATCCCGACACTTAATCACCCTTGATTGTGACTTAAAGCATAATATCTAACACATGGTAGATATTACTTAATGAACATCATGTTGTCATAATGGCCTACTACAAGGAAACATTAGCTTAAGCCTACCATGTAGGACAAAGGAAGATGTGTTGAAGATATATACAAATTAGCTACATTTCCCAACAATATACCATGAAAACACAAACAACAAAACCATGTAATGGAAAAAGACACAATTGAAAACATTAATATATTTATATGCAAAGAAGGTTTTTCCTAAATGTTACACCATTGATTATATGCACATGAAATTGAAGGTATTAATAGCATCATTGGAGATTTTGTAAGCACCACATTCATGTTTCCATTCATAAGGTGTTGCAATGATGAGTATTAGTTACTTTCACAAACCATAATGTATTGATTAACTACATCCAAGATGTTCTAAAATACTTTTTTAGGCTATGTAATATAAATAGCCTTACATGTAATTATGTGAAAAGAAGTTATATTTTCAATAAGTTTCATTTTGTTCAATTTTTTTGAAAATATTCCAAGAAATCTATGAGTTAATTCTTGCATTCATCCAACTCATTCTCTACACCTGATATTCCCCTATACGTAATAAAGTTGTGAAAATTCCCTGATGAAAATTCCCAATTAGACTTTGCACCATTTGGTGTGGGAGCCTTTATGGAAATAAGGCCTAACTACCATATATTCTCAAAAATATGCCTTGGCTTCAATTATCAGCATGAGAGAGTAATGCACAAGTAATTTTGAGTTAGAAAGTGAGTATTCCTAGTGGATGCTCAGTTGTGTACGTATCAAAGTTCTTCTATTGAAAGGGAAAGAAAAGTGAGCCTTTTAAAGACAAGTAATAATACTAATCTAGAAAAGACACACGAGCATGTACATAAGAATGAGTCGTTGACCAACCCGAGAAATAGTTCTCATGGAAGCAATGGTTGTTGAAACAAATAAAACACGTGTACCTTCAATAAGATAAGTACCAAATCCACCGAAATAGTTCATTTTCATTAGTACAAATGAAAACAACATACATCACAAACATTCAAAGAATAGTATTATAATATTTATGATATACACATGAAAGTGTGTTTCTTCAAGAAGCTTCTGGATTAAGAAAAAGTTCCAAGATACATCAAGATAGTGAACTCCACTAGCCCCAATAGTGGAGCATTAGAGCAGTCACTTGCTCCTCCAAAATAACTATCTTCCTCTCTAATTCCCAATAGGAGGATCCAAGGTGAAAATTCCTTTGCATGATATATGAGGGTGTATATATAACAAATGGGGTGATCCATCATGACTCTTGGACTACACTCATGAATTTTTGACTTCTCAATGACCTTTTGACTTCCTACATGACTTTTCACATTACATGGATGACACTTGGACTTCTAATTTACATTACATCTCTCTAATATTGAATTTACATAATCCACAAATGATGCAAAAAATGATGACTCATGACAAGACATGACATGACATTACACAATTGAGGGTTTCAAGGGCTCAATATTGAGGATTTAGGCTTGAAATTTCCCAATGCATAGTTTTGGAGGGAGAACAGTCTCATGGATTGCACAATTGCACAAATCAAGGTGTCAGGTTGGAAGCTTGAGGCTTGACACTACGAAGTTGTGGTTGACTGGGGGAAGAAATTGCATAGTTATAGAGCTCAAGGGTCAAGTTTGGGGACTATGACTATGTAATGTGCACTTCCAAGAGGCAACGGTTGGGGCTTGAGGGTTGAGACTATGCAATGCATAATTCAGGGGGGTTGAGTGAGGTCAAGTTGCTCAGGAAGGAACTTTTCTAGATTAGGCTAAGTGTGGGATCAATGAGGCCAAAGTGAACGGTATAAAAACTTAAACATGATCACAAACTTAGAGAAGCTAATGAAACACCATTTTTCACTCAGAACACGTGAACTCCATACTTTCGTCAATGTGATGACATTGCCATAACTTTTCCCAAGTGCGACACTAAAGGTACACTTTGCAACGACACATGTGTGGTAGTGCTTGAAACTTTGGGAATGACTACGATACATGTATACATGGTAAAAATGACTCATTAGCATCAATTTTACCCCTTTAAAGAAACCAAAACTACATTTTATACAATAAGAGACACTTCCCATGCCAAAAGACAACATTTTCTATATGAAGAGAAAATTGCGAGCGAAACTTGCGATATGAGAACAATGGTGAAAGAGACACATGAAAAATAAAATATAACATGAAAATTACACTAATTAAGGTGAAATAAAGCAAAAGCGACATTCAAAAACATGAAAAATACACTAAACAAAGTGAACGCGCGCAAAAGCGATAGTTTGAAAAACTCACCAAAATAGAAGTACAATCACAACCAAAAGTAAGGGGCTATCAATTGAAAGCATGCATTGACTGTCGTCATAGGCTTAACATTGCATAAACATCATGTTGATGGATTGTGGTATTCTTGTTCAAGCTCGCGAAAAATAATGAGCTCATGAAAATGCTATGGATTGAACACATGTATGCAAGTGACTTCGACAATTATCGATTGACCATAAAGTGACTATGGAACAAACGATCACAAGATCCACAATAGGCTCCAAAATTCAAATGTAGACAAAATTTTGGAGGGTGTTTTCTGCAGTGACAACACAATAATAAAAGTACATTCCACAATCATTATTTTGATTGTATTGGTTAGGATTGTTATCTTCTTTGTATTGAATATTGGGAATATGCTCATCAAAGAACCATTGACAACTTAAGAGTGGGTTGTGGGGTCAATGGTCATGAAAAATGATGTTGATTATGTCACAAAAAAATGAAGACGCGAAATAAGTTTCCATGCTTCTTTTTCTCCCCATTTTGGTTTTCTTCATCCTTTTTTTTTTTCTCTTCGAAATTCACTATATTTTCTAAATGTTTCATATTAAAATTTCAAATTTATAGGTGTTGAATACTAAAATATCAATATGTGGATTTATGAGATTAAACATAATCACTCACATATGCTTCTTATAACAAGTACCTAGTGCAGTGGAATCCCAAGAAGGTGCTAGAATACCCTATCCCACTTGTCATGATTGGTACTTGCTATAAGTGAGATCTAGCATGTAAATATAGAACAATCATATCTCCTCATGTTGAAGAATAATTCCATGAAATGAAGCTGCATAGGAAAAATCCTAATAGAATGCATCTTCATGGTTTGGGAAAGAAATTAATAAGAAGACATATTGGAGATTACAATTAAGGGAATGGATAGGTGGCACCAAACTACAAAGGAATGAAACACATTCTTACATTCCCCATTTTTTTCACTCATTTAGGTGAGAATAATAGAGGCTAATTCTTCATGTTCATGTGCCACCGCATTACTTTAAAGATGAAACTCTCCCTTGTCATTAGTGCATCAAAACAAAGGGAGACATATGCTCACTAATAGATAATTCCATGTATAGTATCAAATAAGAGGGTGACCATGAATATATCATTTTTCTTTCCCTACTATAAATAGCCCGTAAGGCATGCCTTTCCCATGCTTTGGTAAGATCAAAGGTATCATATTAATTTGAATTAATGGGATAAGGTAGACTAAGTATCCTATTTTTCATCTCCCTTCGACGCCCTCTATTCTATTACCTCTTCATCCACATGAATGTTAATATTTAGATTACTAACTCAGGATATTGGTAAATAATGACCAGATGGGGTGTTAGGGTCCTGTCCTAACCCCCTTACTTAGGATAATTTATTAATTTAGGAGGCCACAAACCTTGAATAAGACCCACTAAATATTTAGCTAATAGTCACTCATTATAAAGAGGACCATATTTATTAATAAGACCCTAATTAGTTAGTTTGCCCTTATTATAAGTGGGCCCATGAGTAGTTAAGATTATATATATATATATATATATATATATATATATATAATTTGCAACTGTTTGAGTCTTGCAACATTGTGATTTGGTTGGTTTTACTTCAGGTTGCAACACTTTATTTCAAATATATATATATATATATATAATTTGCAACTGTTTGAGTCTTGCAACATTGTGATTTGGTTAGTTTTACTTCAGGTTGCAACACTTTATTTCAAATTTACAACAAATTAAGTTAAGTAGGATTATTTTATTTATCAATAGGTGCTTTCAACTTTGTTTTGAAACTCTTTCAATTTAGTTACTATGCAACATGTCATTTCCAACTTTCAAACGAATTCCTTCTCTTTACATTTCAACCCTCTTGTTGTTAAGTGGTATTTTCTTTAATAGAGTTAACATGTCTCATTTCTAAAGTAAATAGATGTCTTTATGTAGTTTGTAGACGTAGTGCATAATACAAATGAGGAGTTCAATATTAGTGTTGTAATTATTGACCCATTAATTTTTGTTGCCATTGTTGTGGAGGTGTTAGAAACCACATGCATTTTATCATCATTAACAAGAAAATAAAAGATAAAAACATATTAGATTACATGAATTGACCTATAGTCCAATATATTTGGTATATTTTTATTAATAACTCACACCATTGAAACAAGCAAAACCAATCATGAACAACCACAAGTAGATTGCAAGATAAGCATATAACAAATCATTGAAAAATTTGGGGACTTACCTAAGAAAGACTAGGAATTTTAGAAATTTATTTGAAGAAGGAGGATGTTCCCTATCTCACCATACAATGGTTGAGGATTGAGACCAACATTTTGAATTATTTGAGTTACCCATTAGGGAAACCATTGGAGAAACCAAAGATGAATAATATCAATTGTTTTTCTCTTACACATTTTGTGGCTTTACCTTAGAAGACCTTGGCATTTTATTTTTTTAGTTTGAAATTATTTGAAGGAATTATGATTATTTGATGATCAAAACCTCAAGCTCCTTTCCTATAAACTAAAGGAATACACTTTTAGATGGGTTGTGTTCGTATATTTAGACACTTAGGAGTTATTTAATATCAACTTGATCTAATATGTCTTTAGGTAAACATGTGTTTCTTTAATATGCATTTGTATCTATCTAATTTGATGGTCATTATGTTCTATACATAAAGAGATCTAATGATTCATATGCTCCTTAATAATAATGAATATATTGATCCATGGATTAGCACTCAATTAGTCCATGATATCTATATAAAAATCATGGAGGGTCATTTGTTTAATATTTATTGTGAGATAATGTTATGTACACTTATTTTATTTTGCATTAATAAATTTCTTCAAGTGGTCACATTGGCCAGGGTCATGCACAATTTCCATAATTGCGGGTTTTAACTACAAAAAAGCATTGATGTGTTGATTTTGTATTTGGTTGTGATTGTGGTTATTTAAGATGTTTATCTTGAGTGGAAAGAAACCATGATAAAGAATATCAATCCTTTTTCTCTTCCTCATTTCCATGGACTTACCTTAGAATACCTGATGCTTTCTTTATTGAGTTTGAAGTAGTTTTCAAGACTTATGATTATGAATTTTATGATAAGAAACATAATGTGTTTCCTACCACACTAAAGAATCAACCTTGATATGGTTTGTGAGCCTAGAAGTAACTAATGTAAAAATTTACGAAAAAATGAAGCAAACTTTCATTGACAAGTACAAGAACCACCACAAGGCTAGAGGCACAAGAAATGAGATATTCAGGATGATCTAATGAGAAAACGAGTCATTCAAATACTATGAGTAGAGGTTCCAACTCAGTTACAAAAGAAATCATAGTTGCACATTGGATGAAAACTAATTCATATTTTTCATGCTCATAGGGGCATATAGGAACTCATGGAGACCTTGAATCTCCTTACAAATAGTGACATGTTCCAATTCGAGTATGAATACATCAAGAAATCATTTAAAAAATACTCCAAATATACAAGAAGGGTATAAATGATATAAATATGGTAACATAATCATCTAACCATGCAAATATTACTAATAATGAATTAGGAGGTTTGTTATAAGATATGCAAATTTATATTTTCCACTCATTAGCTACTCAAATGGACTCATTGTAGATAAAGAAGAAGGAAGAGGATGGGGAAATTTATCTTTCTACTTTTTGTTTTAGATTCATAAATAAACACCCTAAAAGTGAATTCCAACTTAACATTGTAAAATTTTGTGCAATTTTTGAAAGGTCACATGAAACTAAAAAAAGTCCGTTCTCGCCAATTCTTAAGGTTATATATTAAGGGGATAAAGAGAATGTGGCATGACTATTATTCATTCATTAGAGAAGACAATTATTTCTTAGGCCATTTCAATTAAGTATGCCTTACACTCATCCTTGATAATTTGTTGGATATAACTCAAAAATGCATACAACCTTTGTATCCCCCCAATCAAACTACCTTGTCCATGCAAAATCAATGAAAATATCCATATAAACTTCAACCTTTCAATCCCTCCTATCAACCATTTCCATTCCAACCTCTAATAAAAAACATCATTATAATAGCCCTCCATGATGATGGATACCTGCAAAACAACAACAATAAGTATTTCTTCCCCCTTCACCACAATGAAATAATGCTTCGATAAGAATTAATAAATAACCACTAAAAAAATCACAATTTCTTTCCCAATCAACACCTAATTGAAACAAGAAACATGCCCAAAAGGTATATAACAATGAAATGACATGCCAAACCACTCTATGGATCTTCAAGAGGTCGATCACAGTTCAAGGAAGGTACTTAAAATATCTCCATTCACTACAAATTCTATAAAAGGTACCATATATGAGAAATATGGATCCTCATCACAATAAAACCTATTTTTGAACAAGTTCCACCATTTCTTGAAATAATAGACACAAATAAGGTCTCCACATCCTTAGAAAAATGACATCCTAGAAGGAATCAAAAGCCTATGTGTCAAAATTCCTCTCCTCCAATCCATTAAGAATGTTCTTATTCACAATAAATTCATAGAAGATTAATTATTTAAGAAAACTAGGACAAAGAAGGATATTTCTCTCACAATTAATATAATAGGACATCTAGCAAACCTCATGCCAGTAAAAGTATTCATCCCTAGGAACTTAGATCTAGGGAGAATTGTAGTAGATGTCTACATAAAAAAAATTCCATCCAAAACATATTGATAGACCTATAGGTATCCTTTAATTTCATGACAAATGACATTATGATTAGACTAGACCTTCAAGGATTGAAAATACACACACTTATTGTAATCTAGTTAGAAAACAATTGAACTACAAATCTTGAGGGAGTACTAGAGGATGTAATTGTGTCTATTGATTCATGGGAATATCCAAATAATTTCATAGCTATTTATAAAAAATTTAAGATGAAAGGGTAACACATCATACTAAGAATATTTTTTCTAGCTATAATATGTTAACATGTCAATGGTAGGGTATGAAATATGACTATTAAAAATGGTCAATCTAAAAAAAAAAATGACCTCTACCCCTTTCCCAAGCCACAAAATGAAGAAGAAATATATATGTGGGTAGGACAAGAAGAAGTGGAAATAATATTTTATATAGTTGCATACCCTCACCTAACCATTGAAACAACCCTATCCATGAAAAACTTAGATGACGACACTTTCTTCTCTAGCTTCATACAAAATTTGTACTTCACTGCAATAAACCTTGATGGCTTTGATGAGAATTAACTACAAGAAAACAATAATTTTTTTCCTAAGTTGAATGAAGTTTCATAGAAATATTTAGTCACTATTTATATTGACAAACAACAATCAAAATATTGGAAGTATGTCCTTTAAAAAAATCTCAAAATCAACACTAACTTGGCTATTGTCTGGAAGAAAACTTTGTCACCCATCCTTAAGAATCACACCATAACATTTATATGGGATTACAAGAACTTGAAATATACTAATCCATAGATTTGTGCACATTAGATTTACATAAACGATGAATCTTTTCCCATTAGGAAACCTCAAAGAAGGATGAATGTTGCCTTAAAAGACACCGTGATAACTACAATTGTTTTTAAGTGTAAGGCTCATTTATCTTATTTGCATAGTGAATGGGTCTCACTCTTTACTATTTTGCTTAAGAAAAGTGGAAAATGTGTCTGTGGATTATAGGAAAATCAATAAATACACTAAGAAAATTCATTTCCTCTTACCTTTCACGGACCAACTACTAGATGTCCTAGTAGGAAAAAAGTACTACTCATTCCTAAATGGATTTAATGATTATAATAAAATTTATATCAAACCAAATGATTAAGATAAAACTTATTTTACTTGTCCTTGGAGATCATTTTCTTACACGGTCCTTCCCTTTTAACTTTACAATGTTCCAACAACTTTCCAAATAATTTTATTGAACATGTTTTTAAACCTCATCCATGATATTATGAAAATCCACATGGATGAATTTACACCTAATGGAAATTTCTTATAGGCTTGAAAAATCTTGAAAAAGTGTGAACAAGGCATGAATAGATGAAACTATCACTCAACCATGAAAAAATGCAACATACTCATGAGTGAAGGGATTGTCTTCAGTCACCACATTTTCTCTATGGGGATTGAAGTTGACCAAACCAAGGTAAATCTAAAATACCTACCTAAGCCTCAAAAGAAAAAAAAAATATAAGGATTTGTCTTGGTTATGTGGGATACTATATGAGGCTTATTAAAGGATTCAACAAACTAGCCTCCTCTTTTTTCACCTTTCTATAATGTTATGAAGCAAATGCCTTGAATATGATAAAATATTAAGGAATAACAATCCACTTTGAGGGGGAACTCTTGTTAAAATTAATCAATGCACAAAGACAATTTGAGATGATTCTAAAAATCTCCCCCACCCCTCCCCCTTAGACTTGTGTGTGTGGGAGACAAAGGCTACAATTACAAACAAAGGGTCTAGATTACCACACTAATATATCAATATAAATATCACTCACCATTTAAGGCTTTACGATTAACATGGATGTTTTTTTAGGGACTAACATGCCCCTCCCATTCAAACAAGTATTTTTCTCAACACTTAACTAAATCTCAAATTTTGTACATTAATAACTCATATTCCCATTTCACTTCTTCCACTAGTATGTTTTTTCCAATTGATGAGGTATTCATTAATTGCTTAATTTTGTAGCTTCTTAACACTGATCATAAATCTAACTTAGTAAATAAAATGTTTCCACACAATTCATCTAATAATTTATCAATGATAGGAATAGGAAACTTATATTTGTTAGTATTTTTGTTGAGTTATCTATGATATGGACATATATGACATGAACCATCATTTTTTGTAATCATCACCATTTGTGAAGAGAAATCACTTTGGAGGTTGAATGATGTTGACCTCTAAAATTTCTTGAATCATATGCTCAGTCTGACTCTTCTATGCCTATTCATACCTTTAAGGCCTAATGTTAGGTGATACACTAATCCTTGTTGCAAATGAATAGCATGGTCATGATTATGAGCGCGTGAAAGACCCTTATGCATCTCTTCAAATACTTTAGAATGATTTTTGATAATGTTTTGGAGATCCACTAGAGTAGAGCATTTATATGTTTTGAACATCTAGTGAGCACAATTATGCAAGTACTTCATGATTTCCCTTTTTTTGTAATTTTTTCGTGTTGTTAGAGCTTGTAACTTTAGAGGGTTTCCCTTGGATATCTCTAATCTTATTTTCCTTGCCTTTGAAGGAAAATCTCACGAAAAGAGCTTGAAAAATTAAAGGCCATTATTCCCAATGGTTGTAACAATTGGATCACTAATACAACATTAGAACCACCCATTTGGATTGTAGTCATGGTACTATATAATAAATACTCCCTCATACTGAGCTTAATACTATGGCACTTTTATGAACAATTTATGGTACCTCCATAAATAATCATTACTTAAAAATATAGTGTTGGAAATACAAAGAAATTGATAATTTTTGCTAATTGGAAATTGATGAAGTTATAGGTACCACCTGAATTAATCAACATAATTATTTTTTCTTTTTATATACCATTCTACCTTGAGGGTTTGCATAGTACTGATATTGATTAGTGCATGAAAAGATATTGTTGAATTCATATATTTTATCTCTATATCTTGTGACAGCTTCAATTCTTGATCTTCTTCCTTTTCATAGTCTATGTAAAATAAATTTTCCTTGGCACATTTATGCCCCTTACTATGCTTGTTGTCACAATTGAAACATAGTCGATTTACGTTTCCTTCATCCATTTTATATGGTGTAAAATTTTTAATTTGAGTGAGGTTAGGGGAGTGAGAACGATGTTCTCTATAGGTATTACCACTCTTTTAGTAGCCATATTTTTACTTTCAAATTTCCTTTCCAAGCTAAAAGCATGCTCTAGGATTTATGTTCAAAGAGACACACTTCATGTTGGATGTTTTTCTTTAAAGTTCCCATAAACAGATATAATATTTTGTCCACTGGAATATCCTTTACACTGCGACTTAGTTTTTAATATTGTTGAATGTGTTTTGAAATTGAACCTCTTTGTAAAATATTTATTAATTTAATAAAGAATATATTTCTCTTAGCATCCCCATATTTTGCTATCAATTTATTCCTAAAAATGGACCAAGAGAAAATAAAATCCTTTTTTCATTCAGAAAGCCATTTATACCATGCAAATTGATCATTTTCTAAATACATGGATGCAATAGTTACATTTTTAAAGGTTGACACTTGGTGTAAATCAAATAATGCTCCATTTGGAATATATGTGTTATATGATATTTACGATTAAAATTTCTGATATTGATCTTCGAAATGGAGTAGTTCCTTGGTGCTAACTTGAAGCTCTAATGATCCAAATTTTGGAAGGACGAAGGATATTCAATATTTTTTCTCTCCACAATTGATAAAATAATCTCCATATGTAACTAAGTCTCAACACAATTGTGCTCCTTATTTTCATTATTTCCTTGGACCTTGGAGCCTATATAAGAGAATGTTTTCTATATAATTCATGGATTTTTGCAATTCTTCCTTATTTTCATCCATCTTGTTTTTTTTCCATTTAATACATATTATTTTTCATTTGATATTCCATTTCCTTTTTAAAGTATTCACGAAAACATCATAAATCCACTTGTTTGAACATACTAGACACTCATTTCATCAACTTGGTTCTTTAATTGCAGTTAGTTTATTTTCTAAGTCTTCATTTTCTTCGGATGTCATGTTTGAGTTTTTATTGGAAGTATAAGTAGTATTTATTTTAAAACCCTTTAAAATATGATAAAATAATGATATTCCTATTTATCACAAATTTTCAATCATTATAAATGGATATTCTAATAAACAATAATGCCACTTGTAAATTTCTTACCTTCCAAACCCTAATTTTTTCCTAATATATATCTAAAATTTGAACCCTTATGAGTTGAGATTTTGGCTTGTAGTACTATGATATGGCTTCTTAAATTTTTGAAAATTTCAAAACCTGGAATCTCACTGAAAATTATAGAAAAAATGCCAAAATGAATTGTTTAAGACTAATTTTATGACTAGTCAAAAACCCTAAATCACACAAAATGTATATCATAAAATATAATGAGTAAAATATGAAAAATTTCCCACATGTAACTCACCGTGTCGTCTCATGGTTTTGAAAAGTTTAGATTCTAAAACTTCCTTTAAAAAAAACACTTACAATAAAAATTCCAAAATGGCTCTTTTAAAATTGATTTTAAGAATAGTTACAAACCCTATCTTCCATAGACTATATATCCAAAAGCATAGTGGACCAGAACATGAAAATTTTACCACTTCTACTATGATATTTCCCTTTTTAATCTAGAGAACTTAATTATCTAAAACTTCTCATAAAAAAATGTATTAGCAAAAATTCCAAGATAACTCATTTAAAAATAATTTTCGAATTAGCAAAAAACCCTATCTTCCATAGGCCATGTCTTTGAAATTATAATGAACCATAACATGAAATTTGACCACTTGTACTTTGATATTTCACCTCATCCCCTCAAAATTGCTATCCTTGAAACTTTGAAAAAATAAGAAGAAGAAGTTTATAGCAATAGTGCTAAGATGTCTTGATTGAGGGAGTAAAACTCTAGGATCATAACTTTGATACCAAATTTTGAGGTAAACACCTTGAAAATGATGAAAATTCAATGAATAACAATCCAATTCAAGGGGGAAACCTGATTTTATAGTGAATCAATGCACAAGACAAGATTATTTTAAAACTAATTATCCTTAGAGTATATACATAGGAGACAAAGGGTACAATTAAAATTAAATGGTCTAGCCAACCACACTAATATAACAATAGAAATATAAATAATTGTCTATGGATTAACATCTCCTCTAGGGGGATCGAAGTTATTGAAACCAAAGTAGGCATCAAATGCCTACCTAGGGGTCAAAATAAAAAATATATTGTAAGGGTTTTTCTTGGTTACATGGGATGCTATATGAGGTTTATTAGATGTTTAACAAACTAGATTCCATTTGTTCACCTTACTATCCAAATATAGTGATTTCAATTGGATAAAATAAATCCAAAAACCTTTTATAATAACAAGAAAAAAATCATAGAAACCATTGTATTGTAGGGTCCTAAGTGGGACACCCCCTTTCAAATTCATACTAACGCATCTAATAAGGAACTAGGGGAAATTCTATGCTAGCAAGAATGCAAAATAATTTTGCATTTTAATTTATTGACAAAAAATTGTTTAATGCAACATTGAATTATACTACCATAGAGAAATAATTTATTTCAGTGGTTTATGCTATTAACAAGTTCATACACTATGTTATTAAATATCAATTCTTTTCTTGCATATAGATCATGTTGCCATTAGGTATTTGATGAACAAGGTTGACATTAATGGTAGAATTATTTTATGGATTTTATTGTTGCAAAATTTTGATCTAGAAATACTTGATAAATGTAGGAAACATCATGTTGTTGCATATTTTTTATCAATATTAACCAAAATTGAAATTAATGAAGTAGTATATGAAAATTTTATCAATGAGTATCTCTTGTCAATATTAGTGGAAGCTCCCTAGTTTGCTGACATAGACAACTATTTAGCCATAGAGAGGTTTTGTTAACACTCCTCCTACAAAGAATGTTACAAAATCCTTAGGAACAATGACACATACACTTGGATTAGGGGTTGTTTGTTCAAACTTAGGCCTAAGTAGCTATTGAGAATCTATGTTAGGAAATATGAGATACATGACATCCTTCAGGAATTTCATGATGACTTATGTGGGGGTCTTTCTACTGCAAAGTGGAAAAATTAAAAAATATTGTGCATTAGATACTATCAACATAACTTCAACAGGGATTCCAAACACTATGTCTCTATCTATGATGAGTTCCAAAGGATAGATAAGTCTATCAAAAGAGATGAATTTCCATTGCAAATTTATGTTTCATTCCAACCTTCTGAAAAATTGGGTCGGGACTTTGTAGAATACATTAAAATTCTCGCAAACAAAAAAAATCATATTTTAGAATACAATAATTAATTGAAAAAATAGGTCGAAGTGAAGGCAATGGAGAACAAGAGAAGGTGGAAAAATTTACAAGAAAATATCTTCTATAGATCTAGAGTTCCAAAAGAGACAGTTATAGACCAAGGCCCCTAGTTCACCTGAAATCTCATTAACTACATCATACATTAGAACAAGATACACCATAGAAAATATCCTACATGCCACCATTAAGAAATTGGATAAGTAGAGGCAATAAATAAAGAGTTAGAGAAATTATCACTAAGAAAATCAACATGCATGAGAAATATTATGCAAAGAGGTTGATTGAAGTTATTTGGGCATACCATACCACATGGAAGACAACCATCGGATTCACCCCTTATGAGTTAGTATATGGAAATAAAGATATTTTCCATCTTAAGTTTGAAGTAGCCACACTAAGAATATTTTATAGTCTTAAATTAGAGCTCTCATAAGCTAAAAAGAAAGTTTTCAACTCTAGAATGCCTTGGATGGGTATAGGAAACAAGCCTTGTTCCATATAGAGGTAGTGAAACTACAAAAAAAATATATGGCATGATAAGATAATTAGACCTAGAAGCTTCAACGAAGGGAATTAATCCTTATATAAGACTTAAGGTCTAGGAAATTCAAAATTAAGTTGAATATAATATGGCTTAGGGCCTTGCAAGATAAAAACATGTATGAAAATGACTTATTGAAAATCAAAACAATAGATGAGGAAAACATCCCCACTTATTCAAAGGCTATAGGCTCAAAAAATATAATAAGCCAAATATCAAGGGATAAATTCACAACCATGCTAAATATCAATAGCTATATGTGATTTATAGTAATAATGCTTTCAACTTGTCATGATTTCTAATACTCTCAAGAAAAAAAAACAATAAAAAGGAGAAAAAATGAATAAAAATTTCCAAGTGAAAATCTCATTGAGGCACTTGGGACAAAAATATAGCTGAAAACCTCCTAGGAGGTAGCCTTAGGTATATAATAAAATATTATCCACCATGAAGACTCTAACAAGAAATGGGGTAGGGAACTGGTGAAAACTAGAAACAACACCAATGCATTATGAAATGAAAATAAGTCTTCACACTTTCCATATCTCATAAGGTGTCTTGTTGTTCACTCTAATTTTTGCTCTATTCAAAATGCAGATTGTTGTGCTAACTACTTCTTTCCAAAAGGTGTTTATTAGTTTGGCTTCATTCAACATTTTTATAGCCATTTCGTATCCATTTCATTCTTCCTTTCTACAACTCCATTTTGATATGGAGGCCTCGCTGCGTAAAAATGTATCTTGTTTCCATGATTCTCATACAATTCATCAAACTCATTAGAGGTAAACTCACCTCATTTGTTTGATCTTAATCACTTGACTTTTAAACTAGTCTCATTTTCAATTAGGGCTTTGAAAGCTTTATACTTCTCAAATGATTTAGATTTTATTTAAAAAAATGTAACTTGTTTCATTCTTGTGTAATCATCAATAAGAAGCATAACACAATTCTCACCTTTTAAAGCTTGTGTTCTTGTTGGCCCACAAAGGTCTATGTGTACAAGTTCTAAGGAATTTAATGTTGAGTACTCCTTGTTTTGAAACTAACTCCTGTACGCTTCTCATGTTGACATGGCTTGCAGATAATGTCTGTATGTTTTGAGATACTTGGCACATCTTTTAATTCTTGTGTCTTGTTGAGTTTAACTATATTTTCAAATTTTATATAACCCATCCTTATATTCCATGACCAAATTTCGATTACTATTTCCATACAACATTTTCCTCTTTTGACTTCATCGAGGATGTATACATTGCTCAAGGTTCTATTTGAATTTTCCATTAATATTCCTAAACCCACTTTTCTTATCTCACATCCTTTATAATGAAATGTGAGGTTGTAACCATGATAACACATTTGAATGACACTTCGAAGATTGTGTTTTAACCCTTAAACATATAATACATTATATGTTGTAGACTTTCCATCATCAAGACTAACCATACCTTTCCCAATTATCCTTGTAGAAGCATTATCCCCAAATGTAATGATGCCTCCTTTTTCTTCCTTTAAGGTGATAAAATTGTCATTATCCCCTATCATGTGTTTTAACAACTACTATCAATGTACCATTGGCTTCCTTTTTTTTGAACATATATTGCAAGTCCACATTCTTCCTTCTTTTGTTCTTTTAGATTCCTTTTCCACACCTTTTTTTATTCTTCTTTGTGCTTGGTAAGAACATATTATTCATTGTTTCATTTAGGGGACTTTATTATGCTACTTCTATAGTCTTGTATGTGGCTATAGTTAGTGCACTTATAACATTCAATGTTTTAAGCAAGTAGGGGAGAAAATTGTTGAAATTTGCAACAAGAAACAGTGAAAGTGGCATTCAGAAACAACATGACAGCACACACACTAGTGTGGGACTACAGGTCCTAGCGATACATTAGCATGCAAGCCAATTTATTTAATAAATTGGAAATGTGTCTAATTTAATTATCCCTTAATTAAATTGGACAATAAATTGTAATGTTATCTCATGAACACTTGTAATATTTAATTGAGTTTTATAGACTCAGTTAGCTCATGAATTTCGAGTTGAGGGTGGTTGGTGAGGCATGCAGAGTGATTCTATGTGTTTTAGAGTTCAAGTTGAAGTTAGTGCATTATTTTAATGCATGAGAAATCAGTTAACTCAGTTAAGCGAGTTAAAGTCAGTCTAACTAGTTGTAACTAATTTTTGCACTAGTGAGAGGTCAAGTGAATTAAATAAAATTTAATTTACATGTAGTGATCTTTCAAGTGACTAATGATGTACTATTAGTAGTTGCATGCATGTCAGTTCTGATGAAGACCCAATTGAGACAGAGGTTAAAGGGAACTTCCCGGATGCAGTTAAAACACCACATGATTTCCCATGATACTTGAGCAGTTGAGAAAGGCTGAAATTCATAAGGAATAGGGATTTCATTCCTCTTGAATTGCGTGGGAAAGGAAGGCTAAAGACAGGCTGAGAATTGGCTAAGTGCTGGCCCGATTTTGTCTGGATCAGTGTGAGACGATTAGCAAAATGCGGGAGACTCTTGTGAGAAGATTGCATTGTAATTGTTTCATGATTACTTGGTGAATATAAAATAGAAGATAAAGGGGTTTTGACCAGTAAGCTTTCCCCGTGAAAATATCTATGTTGTGGTTTTATTTTCTTCTTTCTTTACTTGTTGTGATTAGCGATCGTGTTTATTTTCCGAAATTGATTTGTAGAAGGATTCAATATATTGATTTATTAGATCACATGATCGGATTGAATCCATTGATATACATATTGTTTGTATAATTTATACATGGTATTAAAGCACAAGAAATCAATATAGTGGAGAAGAAATTGATTTTGTGACTGAATAGCATTCAAATTTGCAGAAGTATTATTTGGTGCGACAACGAATCAAGATGGCTTTCAATGGCTTGAGATTGGAGTATGAAATCGAGGGAAACTCTAATTATAGTTCATGGAAAGACAGAATGGAGGCAGTGCTGGACGACAACGGGTTGAAATAATTCATTGAGAATGATATTCCCAAGCCCTCAGCAGTAGAAACCACTCTTCTTGATGCTTGGAAAAAAATGGTAGCAAGGGCAAGGAGGATCTTTTTGGAGGGAGTAAGAGACCACATTTTCTCAAGTCTCCATGGAAAAGCGATTCCATATGCAATGTGGAAGGCTTTGAAAGATCTGTTTCAGAGTAGTAGTGACCAAAAAAAATTGGCACTGAAGGACAAGCTCAAGAAAATCAAAATGGAGAAAGGAAACACTATTACGAAATATTTAACCAAGTTTTTCCAATGTCGAGATGAACTTGGGAGCATCAAAATTACTGTCGCAGATGATGAATTGGTGAGTCTAGCTCTTCTAGGCCTTCCCAAGGTTTGGCATAGTTATCAAGACTCTGTCAATGGGAGGGAGAATCTTCTAGATTGGGAAAAAATTTGGTCGGATTTGGTGCAAGAAGAATTTAGGTGGAATATCAGGGATGGATCTTCATCTAAGATAGATGATGAAGAAAATTGTGCCTCGACTGGTAAGGCAAAGAAGGGGAAGGGAAATAAATCCTATTCCAAATCTTAGACCGACGAAGAAGGAAAGGAGAGCGACATGTCCAGAGTGAAGTGTTTTCACTGTCACGAGCATGGACATTATCCCATTGAATTGTCCACAAGAGAAGAAGAACGAGAAGACTTCAGGATCTGCAACTGGTGAGGCCTTGGCCTCACAATTTGAGTTGGCATTATCGCTCATCGCATGCATGGTGTCAAGTGCAATGGGATCAATGTGGTACTTGGATAGTGGTGCATATTTCCACATGACTGGAGATAAAGAACTTTTCAGTAGCTTGGAGGAGAAGGACCTCCAGGTTCATATCAAAATGGGTGATGGTGGATGATACAGTGCCACCAGGATTGGTATAGTTACCTTCTAGAGACAGTGAGGTAAATCCTTCTTATTAAAATATACAATTCATGTACCAGGCTTGAAAAATAATTTAGTTTCAATCACAATGTTGGAGGATAGAGGTTATTATGTGGTTTTCAGTGAAGGGAAAGATTTCCTTCGATACAAAGCCACAAGACAAGCCAAGAAGATTGGGATTCATGTGAAAAATCTCTGCAAACTTGATGTAGATGGTTGCACAACATTGATGGGTAAAGAAGAAAAAGTGGTGAGCCGGGATGAGGGTGAGTTATGGCACAAGAGATTGGGCCATCTACACCACGGAGATTTTAAGGTCATGCAACAGATTTCTATGGGTATTCCAAAGGGTACTCTTACACAGATAGACACATGCAAAAGATGTACCATGGGGAAGTGTGATAAAGCCATGTGATTTTCCCTTGAGAGGGAATTTGATTTGCATGCATATGAGTAACTCTTGGTTCCAAAGGATGAACCTCAAGTTGTCAAGCAACCACAAGATGAGGATCATGGAATGGAAAAAACCACTAATGTAGAGACCTCCAGGAGGGAAAAATTTTGAGCTAGAAGGGCAGAGGGAGTACATGCAACTATACCTCTAGGTGTGAGGTGGTGTGATGTGAAAAATTAATCCAAAGAAGAAATTTGGGTAGGGTCCTAGAGATGGTGTGTCTCATGGATCGAACCTAGCTATGAGGAGCCCAAAGTACAACAGTAGCAGGATCAGTTAGATTGATGCAATCAGATGTCAGGAAGACATAAATCAGAGTGATAGGTGTTGGATACTAGAGCGCAGATCAGAGTTGGAAGCAGTGCAGAGTGCATGGATGCAGATATCAAGAGTGCAAAGAGTCCAATAGACATGTGTAGTAGCTAGCAGGAGCCAGAAGACTCTGATGACAGATGCATTATACTGATTCAGTTGTTTGGAGGCTATTCAATTTCAGAAGTGTTGCATGTGCGAACAACATTAGAGAAGTGTTGCATGCAAGAGTTGCGTGTGCGAACAACACTAGAGAAGTGTTACATGCAAGAGTTACATGTTGCATGCAAGAGTTGCATGTGTGAAAAACACTAGAGAAGTGTTGCATGCAAGATTTGCGTGTGTGAAAAACACTAGAGAAGTGTTACATGTTGCATGCAAGAGTTGCATTTTGCATGTAAGATTTGCATGTTGCATGCAAGATTTTCATGTGCGCATGCAAGAGCATTCCAAAGGTACCATATCGAGACATATTGATTCCTTTCTTGTTGAGAGGGAGTGTTGAAATTAGCAACAAGAAATAGTGAAATTGGCATCTAGAAACAACATGAAATCACACACAGGTCATGTAGTGATGGGTCCTAGTGATACATTAGTGTGCAAGCCAATTTATTTAATAAATTGGAAATTTGTCTAATTTAATTATCCCTTAATTAAATTGGACAATAAATTGTAATCTTATCTCCTAAACACTTGTAATAGTTAACTGAGTGTGATAAACTCAGTTAGCTCATGAATTTCGAGTTGAGTGTGGTTAGTGAGGCATGTAGAGTGATTCTATGTGTTTTAGAGTTCAAGTTGCAGTTAGTACATTAGTTTAATGCATGATAAATCAGTTAACTCAGTTAAGTGAGTTAAAGTCAGTATAACTAGTTGTAACTGATTGTTTCACTAGTGAGAGGTCAAGTGAATTAAATCAGATTTAATTCACATGCAGTGATCTGTCAAGTGACTGATGATTTACTATTAATAGCTTCATGCATGTCAGTTTTGATGAATACCTAGTTGAGACAAAGGTTAAAGGGAAGTTGACTATCAGTTGTATTTTTAGAAAACTACCTGGATGCAGTTAAAATACCACAACATTTTACATGATACTTGCGCAGTTGAGAAAGGATGAAATTCCTAATGAATAGTGATTGCATTCCTCATGAACTGTGTGAGCAAGGCAGGCTGAAGACAGGCTGAGAATTGGCTAAGGTTGGCCCGATGTTTTCTGGATCAGTGTGAGACGATTAGCAGATCACATGAGACTCTTGTGAGAAGAGTGCATTGTAATTATTTCATGATTCCTTGGTCAATATACAATAGAATATAGAGGGGTTTTGAGCAGTAAGCTTTCCTCAGGAAAATATTTGTGTTGTGGTTTGATTTGCTTCTTTCTTTACTTGTTGTGATTGGCGATCGTGTTTATTTTCCGCAATTGATTTGTAGAAGGATTCAATATATTGATTTAGTAGATCACATGATCGGATTGAATCCATTGATATACATATTGTTTGTCTAATTTCTACAAAAATGAGTTGAAGTTTCTATCAAAAAACCCATGAGACTTCTAGTTTTGTTGCTGATATAATGATTCTTTGAGGTCTTAAAGATTCTCTATTTCTATCTCTCACATGATAAATTCTTGAATAAGCTCTATATTCTATTGCTTTATAACCAAAATTATTACAAGAAAACAATGTCAAGGGAAGATATTTTGGTACTCGATTGTGAAAGGCCCTTTTAGTGGAACATGAGCTCATTATTTTTATTATTGTGAGAAGATTCAAGTTAGTATTTATTTCCTTTTCTGTTGTTGTTTTCATTATTTATGGATTCTTGGAGAATATGAGCATAAATTTTAGTATTTTCTTCATTTTCTCTTTTTTATGGCTTTGTGATCTTAATTCTTGCATCTCCCTCGAGGGTATTTTATTTTCTGTCATACCCAAGACTTGTCTTGATGAGTGGTGGCCTTTCGAAACTGAGAACATAATCTAAGATTTCAACACTCTTTCCAAACATAAATCTTATGTTCAAATGATTAGTTGTTTTATCCAGTTCCTTTCTTAAGGAAACCATTTCAGCTTTTAGCTTCGCACAATTTTCTTCCTTTTCTTTCAGCTAAATTATCACCACTTATTCTATCCTTTTTTCCTCTTCTAGTTGAGTCTTAGGATGATAACTAATTTTTCTATTTCATCAAAGATTGTGATCCTTATTTTTACATTTTTGTAATTTCTCCTTTTTTTATTATTTTCCCTAATCTTATATATTTCTGATAAGGCATGTTAATTTTTATTGTATGTTCTATGCTTGCAAAAATTAATTCAATGTCTTATTAGCCCAATAAAAATTCCAATTCAGATTCCAATGACAATAACAATAAACTTTATTAATCACTTAGTATTTACTTTAGATCATCATTAACACTATTTGTAGATATAACATCATCAACAATATGCACAAGAATATAAGCCAAGACAATGAACACAAATATTTAGGATAATTTCAGGGAAAAATCCCACAAGGGGGAAACTCAACCAATCCTTATTGATAGATATCAAAATTTCAACAGAGAGAGAAGGTCCAATTTAGTACAACGATGACAAAGTCAAAGTTAATACTTTAACTATCCAAAGAAATATGACCAAGAAAAATCCAATGTCAAATAAGAAACACAATCTGATCCAAATCAACCTCGGTCAAAATTTGCAATTATGATATATGTCAACAATAGTAAAATTTCCTTAACTATTCAAGTCAATGTTGGTCAAAGTCTACTCAAACTTCTTCCAAAGAGTTTTGTCAATGCAAGGAGGAACTCGACCTATTGTTAAGGTCAAAGCCATCCTAAAACATAGATAAAAATAATCAAATTTCGTTCAATGATTCTGTGGTCAAAGTCAACATATCTACCTGTGGTCAATGTCATAGGAACCCTCGATTTCTGTGCCAATAGTTACGACCTAGCCAAACATAATATTTTCGAGTTAAACCAAAGTGAAACAATCCTAAAATGTCCTCAGTCAATGCTGATAAAAGGTGTTGAACAGAGAGGTCAACGCAAAAGATAAAACAACCCAGAAAACCCTTTGCACGTGTGGAGAAGAAGTTTCCATAGATGTTGCACAAACCAATCAGAAGAGAGAATATGATGTGTTGAATTGATATGTCAAAATGAGGAGACCTTTAGGCATATTTATATGAGACAACGTGGGGGTCAAGAATCATTTTTCTTCACTAAAGTGAGCTGACTTAAGGAGGGGAGGCCAACTTGAATTGACCAAAAGTGCCATTTGTATATCTGCAAAAATTCCAATTTTCAAAGGGAAGAATGATGCCATAAGGGTGTTATATAGGTGTAATGATCAATCAAAGGAGGGTCTTACAAGTCGAGGAATTAGCCCCTAGTTGCACTCTTTAACACTCCCTTTTAACTAGGGAGGCCCATTCCACCTGTTAAAATCCATCCACGACTATGTCGTCATGACCATCATGTACCATCTCTACAACTTGTCTCGTCTGTACTTAAGATTGATATCATAGTTCAATAAGAAAGGATCGAAAGGGGGTGGGTCACAATACCATACCACCATCGCCAAAATGACAAAGGCAAGTCCTCATGTCTAGGGGTAGAACCCTTACCAGGATTGATCCTCAGTGATCAAGTTGTTGAACATCATGCATCCTAGTCATATGGAATACCGTAATAGCTGACGTGTTCGTTGGTAGTACTAATTAACCCTAGCCACTTTTCCCAACTCATTGGCCAGATGAGAGGTACTTCCCAAGAGTCCTAGACTGCAAGGGTAGGATGTATGCTAGGGTATCCACAGGGGAAGGTGAACCACTCACCCTGTGCTCAAACATGCTAGGGTATGTACTCTATAGGGGAAGGCGAACCACTCACCCTGTGCTCATATAGCTTCAATAAGTATCCCAACCCCCCAGAAGCTCCCAAAGATCAATGTTCAACCACGGCCCTCATGGGAGGGTATTTCCATGACTCCAAGTCTTACTTTGAAGGCTAAGAACTTGGCCTTCCAAAAATTATTTGCAAGGATGTTAGAAAATTGTTCATTTTTCATGATGTGTTGGAGCCTTATTACTCCCCATTGTACCATATCTCGGATAAAGTGGTACCTAAAATCAATATGATTGGATTAGTCGTGGAACACAAGATTCTCTTAGAGGCGAATCCCACTTTGATTATCACAATAAAAGACAGTGGTATCTAGCACATGCTCAAATAGCTCATTGAAGAGCTTCCTCAACCAAATGGCTTCACAAAAAGGCATACTAGTTGCAATATATTCATCCTCAGCGGTGCTTAGTGCAACAAAATTTTTTTTCTGCCTCATCCATGAAATTGAAGTGGACCCCAAAGAGAAAGAACATCTAGAAGTGTTTTTTCTATCTACCACATTTCCAACCCAGTCAGCATCATATCTCCATGTATACTTAGATCCCCAGCAGTGTACCTCAATCCATGGTTGATAATACCATGAATATATCTCAAAATATTCCTTGCAAAAACCCAATACATATGATGAGGCTCAAACATAAATTTACTCAATGTATTAACAACAAAGCATATATTTGGTCGTGTGTTTACCAAGAAAATTAAAGCTCTGACAATTTGTCTATATTCAGTAGGATTTGCAAAATCTGTACCAACAACATTTCTACGTAGCTTCTTGAAATTTAGTTCCATCGGTGTAGTCACTGACTTTCATTCCACCATGTCACATCTTTCTAACATATTCACAATTTAGTTTCCTTGATAAAGGAAAATCTCAACTAGATTTTTCTAAACCTTCAAGCCTAGGAAGTAGTGCATCAATCATAGGTCCTTCATTTTGAATTCAGAATTCAACTCCCTCTTACACTGATAAATGAGAGTGTTTGCACCGATAAAAAATATACCATCAACATATAAGACAAAAATAAGTGGCATGTCCTTTTAAACCTTGAAGTATAAGTTTGGATCAACATAAATCCTTGTAAATCCTCTCATACCAAGCCCTAAGGAATTTCTTTAACCCATAGATGGTTTTCTTCAACCTGCATACATGTGTCTTTCTATTATGCTCTTAAAAACCCAAAGGTTGTTCCAAGTATACTTCCTCCTTAGTGAGCCATGTAAGAATGTGGTCTTAACATCCATTTATGTATGCTCCATCCTTGATTTGTAGCAAGAGAAACTATAGATCACATAGTGGTGTATCGAGAAATTGATGCAAATATTTCATCATATTCAACTCCTTCCTTTTGAGAAAAACCATGAGCCACGAACCTTGCCTTGTATTTCTCAACACTTCGATCATTGCCACGTTTAATCTTGTAGATCCATTTCGAAGTGACCACGAACTTGTCCTTGAGTCTAGGAACCACTTCCCAAACATTTTTTTTCATGATCGATTCATATTCCTTAGCCATAACATCTTTCCATACCTGGTGCTTCACAACTTCTCTGAAAGAGAAAGGTTTAGTTTGAATGATAGTACCCATGGAATCTAAGTATCCTTGATACATGGTGGGATTATTACTTTCCTGAAATGTTTGTTTTAGGCCAACATGATTTCTAACATCTTAAAGTGGTTCTCATAGCCATAGAGGTATTTTATTTTAGGTATGGGGACCACTAGGAGTTGGATCAAGTGGATCCATCGAGCCATTAGTAGTTGTCATGGGTTCATCCATCAAAGGATCTTCTTGTCTTTTAACAACATCATCATCCTTCCTTGTTATAGGGAGATCCCTTGATTTTCCAAGGGTAGTGTCTTCCTCAAAAGTAACATCTCTACTCACTTCCACATCACTTTGACCAAGTACATAAATCCAATATGCCTTTGAATCTTCACTATATTAAAAAAATACACCTTTCTTCCTATAGGCTTCCAACTTGTTCCTTTTTCCCTTTGGTAGATGAAAATATACAGGACAACCAAATATTTTAAAATGAGAAACATCATATTTCTTACCAATTAAGAATTCTTCAGGTGCATTGAAATCCAAGCTTTGATGAGGACTCCTATTTTGAATGTACACAACGGTGTTCGCAGCTTCTCCCCATAAAAATTTCGGTAGGCCTTGATCATGAATGATGTCATGTGTGGCTTCCATAATAGTTCATTTCTTTCTCTTGGAAACTCCATTTTGTTGTGGATTACACAGAAAAATAATATCCCTCTTATTACCTGCATCTTTGAAAAATTCATTGAATTCATTAGATTCATACTCAATTCAATTATTAGTTCTCAATGTCTTGATCTTATTTCCTATATGATTCTCCACCAAAGCTTTGAAAGAACATCACCATATAAATACTCCACCCTTATTATTCAAGAAATAAATCCAATTCTTGAGGGAGAAGTCATCCAAAAATATCACATAGTATAAGTATCCACCCAATGAATTCACGGGAAAAGGACCAGCCATGTCAGAATGAATCAATTGAAGAATATCAATTATCTTGCTCTCACTAGAAGGGAATGGTTCCTTTGTATGTTTTCCAACTACACAACCTTGAAAAACTCCTTCATGATTCATATGAAACTCATGCATCCATATAACCATATTACTTACACTCGGTAAGGATTTGTAATGTAAGTGAGAAAATCTCTAGTTCCATAGCTCAAATTGAATAGAGGTGTCAATTGCCAAAGCTCCCAAAGCACTTCCACAAACTTGATAAAGACCATAAACCCTAAACCCAAGAGTAAAAGCATATTTAAAGTTATTATTCCATGCACATACATTTCCATCAATGAAAGCTACCTTGAAGCCTTTTTCTTCCATTGAAAAAATAGACACCAAATTCTTCTTCAAATAGGGCACAGTCAAAACAACTCGAAGATGTACGGTTTGACTATTATCCAAGTGAAGAGAAACAATTCCTATCCCAGTAGAGAAAATTTCAGCCTAAAATTTCCCATGGAATTTTCATGTAATTTCCATGTAATAATATGTAAACCAATCAAAATTATTTAAATTTAAAAAGAGGTACATGTAAATATTTTGGAGGGATTTTTCTTTTTTTTTAATTGTATTTTTGGCTTATCTCCTTATAGGTTTAGTCAAATTTCAAGTGTAGACATTCTTTGGAGGTGGAATTAAATTCCACATCCAACGAGTGTCCACACTTGATATTTTAGTAAACATATAAATATATAATCCAAAAACACAATTAAAAAAAGTAGTTTTTTTCTTTTCCCTCCAAAATTCACATCTCTAATTTTATTATTTTAACTATTATTTTATTGTTATTCCTTAGGAGGCCACTTTTAGGCTGAAATTTCCTCTAATGATTTCATGCGGTAGGTGCATTATCTCCAATAATATTATTTAAATTAGTCTTCCTCTCAACTAAATTTGAGAGAATCTATCAATTAACCAATGATCAAAGGTGTCTGGCGGAGAGGCAATAGACAAAGAAGAAATGAGATAATACTCATATTTTTTTCAAAAACATTATTTTCATCACACCTTGTATTTTTTTCCTCTTTGGAGGTTGATGATTTCATTCTCGAGCAGTAGGAGCATTCCTCTTTCCTTTGTTGTTATATTTATTATTCCTTTGGTTGTTGTTGTTTTCCTTTAGAGAATTATTCTTGTTAGGACATTCTCTAGCATAATGTCCAAACTTGTTACAATTGAAGCATATTACTTTGCCTTTTACTTTGAATCCTTTCTTAAATCCTTTAACTTGCTGTTGGAAATACTGAGAGGGGGGTGAATTAGTATTCATTTTTAATTTTTATTATAACCAGTTATATTCTACACAAAAAATAGAGAAATGAATAATTATAATAGAAGGACGGATAATGATCCTTTTGAAAATGAATGAGTACTAATTTCCAAGCACCAAATTTGGCTTAATGAGGCTTCGACCTCTAGGGCTTCGACCCTATCTTCTCCAAGACACCAACCTTGTGTTTAGGAGCTCCTACCCCAAGGACACCAATAATTATTCGCTTCTTTATTGGATTATTGATTCAAAGATGCTCCAATGCACCAATATGCACCATACTACACCATAAATTATGTATCACACTTATTTATCAATTATACACAAATATTTCTCCACCACACAACACTAATACTTCTGCACTATTCAATGCTTCAATTAGCTCACAAACAATTAGTGCTTGATTGTCTCCAAGCCTTCAGAGATTGAGTGACTACAAGTCCAAGCCACCACAAAAAGTTTCTTTGAATTTAACACAAGGCTGAAGCACCACTTGTAAAATAATTTAATCCTTAATGGAGATATGATATAACAGTGATATGAATTATGTTTTGTCCCTCCAATCCGAGCCAACAACACTTTTCTGAAGCCGTAATAAAGTTTTGAAGTCTAAAGCTGCAAAGATAAAGGTATGAAGTATATATTCCACATGTTTGAGATTGTAACTGAAGCTGTAATGAAAGCAGGTTCGAGCTATTTTTAATTGAGACACAGATTCTGAGTTATAGTCAGGTCCGTGGGTATGATGGTGGCTTAGTCTGAGCCTGTAGTTTCCTGCAAGGATATAATGTTTCTGAACAAGAGGTTTGAGCATTATCCTGTGTTGTTATGAGCCCTTAAACTTGTCACCTATCTGAGGATATATGCCTTAGAAGGAAGAGACAAATTCTTGAAATAGATCTGAAGGCATGACGCTCCTTGTCACAGGTTCAAATGATAGCCAAATATATGTTTAACCCAAAAAAAAATTCCTTCACAAATCTTCTTCGGTGCTTCTGAGTTCACGAGTTGTGAACTGTACTTGTGCTTCTCTATTTTTTTGACCAATTTGGATGATAAGAAAATGAGGTCTGCGATCATATTTATATGCATTATGTTAGCGACGTGATCCTTGAAAGGAGGCCGAAATGAGGGAAGCTAGTGCAGGTCGACTCAAGGACCAGATTGATTTTCTCAACTTGTAAAATCTATATCTCCCATCCTATTTGGAGTTTCAGGCCAAGTGATAGCTCATTGGAAAGTAAAAATTATGTTCTAAAATATGGCATAGGACTCAACTTGATAGGTTTCCTCTAAGATATGAAAAAATATTTTTTAGTGTGACTAGTCATAAATTAGTGCAGAATTAGAGACAAGGCAGATAGGATTTTCTTGTTAGGCTTCTTCATGGTTTGGTTTATTCATCGTATGATCATGGTGTCATTATGTAGGTTATGCATGTCATCATGATAATATCCATAAATCATGTCATATGACATAGAGTAGTATCCATCAATTTCCATCAAGAGAGCTTATTAAGAGATCTTGTATTTCATTAATGACAATTATTGACCAACAATCTCCCCCTTTGTCATTTATGGAAATATTTCAACATTCTCTCCCCCTTTTACATCAATAGAAAATGGGGTGCCCAAGTACTCCCCCTGTCATGTTTCTCCCCTTGTCATGTTTCTTCTTCTCTTGTTGATATGTTCTTTTAATGTGATGTAAAAGAAATGTCCCCCATATTTTGACGAATATGTTCAAATGCTTCTCGTGGAAGGGATTTTGTGAAGATATCAATAATTTTTTCCTTTGTATTGATGTATTCCAACTTGGTATTTTGTTCAGCAACTTTTTCACGAAGAAAGTGGTATTTTATTGGAATATGTTTGGTCTTTGAGTGCATCACCAGATTCTTTGCAAGACTGATGGCGCTAGTGTTGTCACAAAAAATGGTGATTGGTTTTTTAGTTTATATGTTGACATCCTTCAAAGCTTCCTTCATCCATAGTATTTGTGTACAACAATCAACAACAACTATATATTCGAAATCAACTGTAGAAAGTGATATAGATGATTGCTTTTTGCTAAGCCAAGATACACAACAATCTCCCATAAAGAATGCATTTTCAATGGTACTCTTTTCGATCATCCACGCTTCAAGCCCAATCAACATCGGAGTAAGCTGTCATGGAAAGATTTGAGCTCTTGGGGTACCAAAGACCAAAGTTAATAGTTCCTTTCAAATATCTAAGTATTCTCTTCACAGCTGCTAGATGATATTTTTTAGGGCTTGATTGAAATATCGCTACCATTCCTACTGCTTGCATAATGTCTGGAGTTATGGCAGTTAAGTATAAAAGAGCTCCAATAATTTACCTATAAAGAGTTGCATTGATGAGAGGGGAATCATCATCTTTACTTAATTTAAAATCCGTGGTCATTGGAGTGCTCATATGGGCACAATATTCCATCCCATATCTCTTGAGGATGTCTTTAAGATATATTTCTTGAGATGTAAACATGCCTATAGTGGTTTGAGATATTTGTAGCCCAAGAAAGTAAGATAACTAACCAATCATTGACATTTCAAACGTTTTGGACATATTTAGAGAAAATTCATGGCTCATCCCATCATCATTGTTGGCAAATATTAGATCATCAACATATACAAGAGTGATCAAAAGTTTATCCTTGTCTATATTCATGTAGAGATTGCTTCATGCTATTCCCTTTTTGAAACCTTCTTGTTGTAGATAGTGATCCAACTTTGCATACCAATATCTAGGGGCTTGTTTCAACCTATACAAGGCCCTTTTCAACTTGCATACAAAGTATTTCCCTTCAGCTAGATCAAATCCTTTTGGTTGCTCCATGTAGACTTCTTCCTTGAGGTATCCATTCAGAAATTTTGATTTTACATCCATTTGATAGACCTTGAATCGTTTTGTGCAAGTAAATGCCAAAAAAATTCTTAGAGATTCCAAACATGCTACTGGAGCAAAATTTTCTTCAAAGTCAATTCCTTCAATTTGTGAGTATCCTTTGAAAACAAGTCTAGCTTCATTTTTTGATAATTTTTCCATCCTCATTCATCTTGTTTTTGAATACCCATTTTGTTCCAATTATATTTTTATCTTCTAGACAAGGTACTAGCTCCCAAGTCTTATTCTTTTCGATTTGAGACATTTCTTCTTCCATGGCCTTTGTCTAATGAGGATCTTTACTTGCTTCAGAAAAATTTTCAGGTTCTATTAGAGATAAGAGAGAAATGTCATATTTTCTTGGAGTGTTTGTCATCCTTTTTCGAGTTTTAATTCCTTCATCTATATTCTCAATAATATGTTCTTATCGATGATGTTTTTGAATGAATTTGATCTTATAAGGATTTTCTGAAGGTTCACTTTGAGGTTATTCATAATTTTCTTCCTTTTCAGGTTCTTATTCTCTTTCTTAAGGGAAGGGCTCAACTTCATGATCTTCAATTTCGTTTTCTGGAAGGGCTTCATCGATATTCACATCAATGCTTTCCACTATTGTCTGTAGATGACTGTTGTAACATTTGTAAGCTTTGCTTCTAGTGGAATATCCAAGAAATATTCCTTCGGCAACTTGAGAATCAAATTTTCCTGGTGAGTTATCATTGATCTTTATGAAGAATTTGCTTCCAAAAATCCTGAAATATTTTAGTGATGCAGGTATTCCTTTCCATAATTCATAAAGATTCTTTTCATTATTTTGTCTTAGTTGAGTTCGATTTAAGGTATAAATTGTTGTCCCAACTGCTTCTCTCCAAAATTTTGGCTACAAATCAACTGCTAATAGTATTTTCCTTTTCATTTCTTGAACGGTTTGGTTCCTTCTTTCAAATAATCCATTTTTCTTAGGTGTCCTAGCAGCAGAGACTTCTCTTTTGATTCCATGCACTTTACAGAATTCATCAAATTCTTTTGAGGTGAGTTCTCCTCCTCTATTCGTTCTAAGACATTTGATATTAGAACCTTTCTCATTTTCAATGAGGGCTTTAATATTCTTAAAAAATTCAAATGCTTCGGATTTATATTTTATGAAATATGCCCACATAATTGTAGTATATTCATCAAAAAATAAAGAAAAATACCTTTCACCTTGAAGAGTTGGAGTTCTAGTTGGCCCATATAAATCTGCATGAATGATCTCTAGAGGTTTTGATGTTGAGAACTCAGTTTTGTGGTTGGTTCTAGTTTTCTTTCCGTGTTGGCATGAGCCACATACAACTTGATTTTTCTTGAAAATATTTGGAATGTCCCTTACTGTATTAATTTTTCTGATTTTGATCAAGTTATCAAAACTTTTATGTATCAATTGCTTGTGCCATAACCAAATTTCATCTGTTTGACTCAAGTAACATTTATCTCCTTAGATTTTGTTGAGAATGTAACATTATCTGGTGTTCTTAATCCTTTTGCCACAATTTCTCCTAAGGATGAGTCTCTTAGATCACAATTTTTGGTACTAAAGACAACATTATGTCCTTGGTCACAAATTTGGCTAACACTTAAGAGATTGTGTTTGAGCCCTTCTACCAAAAAAGTATTTTGAGCCTTTCCTTGTCCATTAACGAGGGTAGCAGTTCCTTTTCCAGTGATTTTAGAAGATACACTTACAAAGGATACATTTCCAATTTTTTTGTTCAATGAGACTGCTATAGGGTAAAATTCTTGGGTTTTTGGTTATCGAATATCCCTCTCAGGGCTTTCCGGTGCCCGAGGCAGACAGTAAGATTAGCTGTATAGTTCACAAAGAAGGCATATACATGTTCATATCAACTTAAACAACTTGCTGGAATAGGATGGAGGATTACCTTTTTAATGATCTTGAAGTCTTTTGGAGAGCGCTAGGCAGCGAAGTAGGAGTTCTCCTTCACCAGCTCCAAATCTTGACCCTGCAATCAGTCAAAGCACCCGTGTAATAAATATCACAATATACATTCCTACCAATTAAGTTAATATATAGCAAACATTAAACAATGCACATCTAAGCCATTCATCTCATGCTATATAAGTAATTGAAAAACAATAACAATATCAACGCATAGAATCGACAAAACAAATACAATTATATTGATTTATAAAAAGGAGGATTACAACCGTCGGTTGTACCAAGCCCTCCTCAGCCTTCCAATCTCTCTATCTCTCAATGTGGTGATGTCTTGATCAACAAGTTCTCAATGAACCTCTTTGATCTTTGACCTTCACACTACAACAATAATCTCTGCTTCACAAGTATTTAAAACTTTAACAATCCTTCGACCTTGAACCAAAAGCCTTCAGCTCCATTTTATAGGAGATGGAGAGAGCAATCATTGCCCTTCTCTTTCCAACAGTTTTGAATAGAAAAAACCAAGATGTTTCCTCAACTTCCATGCTTTTGCCTTCTTTGAGAGTTCAGTTGTTTTTGGAAAGGCCCAATAAGAGACTAGTGCTTTGCAGTTTCCTTTTTGTACTAACTCTCTTGTGAGAAAAAGCTGGAAATTCAAATCATTCTCCACGGATTTTTCCCGTTTCAGACTCAAAACACGGGTAACGCTTCCCTCTAGTGTAAACATAGCGTTTCCCTAGCCACTAACGCGGCCTATTCATTGATCAGGTGTGTTATAACGTTCTTGTGCTGTTATAGTGGTGCGTTACCTTGGCAGAAGTAGGTTTAGTTTAGGTCTTTGTATTCCTTCCATATTTGTCTTTTCCTCTGAGTTGATGAGGAGGTATTTTTACCTGTAACAGATGCCCCCTAAAGTGTGAGGTCAGAGACGAAGACGATGGCCGAAATACTTTATAATGTGTGTAGTAGAGATAAAGAGATTGAAAGACTGAGGAAAACCTGAAACAACAACATATGTCAAAAAATATAGTATCTGCATTGAGTCGGGCATTCCCATGCTCAGTAGCTTAATCAACATGATTTCTCTAGAACAGAGATATGAAGAATCTGTCCACCGATGAGCACAATGTGGAAGTGTTTGTCATAACAGGATCAGGCTGAAGAAGCTGTCTCCATAACAATATCACAAATTGGGGAAGGGAACATAGCTTTAATGATGTAACCTTTGCCCCAAGGTCTTGACTGCCGCTTCTCTTAAAATTCATATTTTTCAACATGTGAATGAAGGCGCTATCATCGAACATGTGAGAAATCGTCTGATTACCAGTCGATAATGAAAAATGTTAACAGATGCAAAGGTGGCCACTGATAATGATGATGGTCCCTAAGATGCATAGTACAATCTAGCGAGTGTGAATAAAAAGAGTTGAAGTCGAACACTCATAGAATCATTCGATCAGGAGAAAATGATGAAGACTCCTAATCAAACACAAGACTACCTGCCACTGATGTTTGCAAGTATCCGGGTATTGATGGGATTCTGGAAACACTTCTTAGATAAGATTTTGAAGTCGATATGAAGAGATCTGTTTGAAAGGTAGGCACTGAGGCATCCTAAATCAGTTAACATGAAACAAAAACC
Source organism: Pinus albicaulis (assembly GCA_034641835.2). Lineage (NCBI taxonomy): Eukaryota > Viridiplantae > Streptophyta > Pinopsida > Pinales > Pinaceae > Pinus > Pinus albicaulis. The sequence continues at coordinate 1,634,682,992 of CM076580.1, read as the reverse complement.
AAATAATTTTGTTTATAATGGAGATAATGAAGAGAAAATGGGGATGTCTGACAAAAAATAATTTCTGGTATAATGAGTGGTTTGGGATATAAGAGGAGCAGTAGATAGCGAGATCTGCTTGAACAATAGAAGGCACTGAAGCAGGGTACTAGGAAACTGAGGTTTAATGAACACCAAAGAGTGTGTTAGGATTTTACCAGTGTAAGGACACTGGGATATGAAGGCTAATACTCATAGATGGTAGGGTTCGGCTAACTGCAAAAGAGTTTTCTAGGAAGTGCCATGTTCAAGATTTTTGCTGCCAGATCGTCCTTTCTGAAATGTAACAGAGGTAGTATCCTGTTGTAGCCTCTACAATACCCTCCAAAAAACCCCCACTTTAAAATTTTTTGGAGCCCCTTAAGCACAAAGAAAAGTTAAGTAAAGAGTCGGGAGGGCTAATTCGCTGAGTCGCAAACTTCAAATTTGTGGAAAACCGTGACCCCGCGACCCTGAGGTTGCAAGGTCGCAAGGTCACGAGGTCGCATCCCTCTCATATCACCTCACCATGTGACCCCAGGACCTCATTAATGGCCCGCACGTGCGACCTTTTTATATATAGGAGGTCGCTAGGTCGTATTTTACATATGCAGTGGATAGAAAAAACGCCTCTGACAGGTCGACTGGAGCGCGATTTTCCCGAGTAAGTTGTCGTTTTCCTCCTGCTGTTTCCTTTTTTGGTTATTATTTCCTAATCTCTAGATTCCTCAGCCTTTAAATTTCCCCCTACCTTAGTCATTGTTTTCATTTGTCACTTAGGGCTTCCCTTTTGATTCCAACATTCACCCTGCTTGCCCAACTTATCACAGTTCCTCATCCATCTTCTCATGGCCTGTATCCTGCTCCAAAAGCTATCCCCTGGCTCTGGCTGGACCCATTAAGCCCTTTTTTTTTCAAGTTAAAGGGAAAAGAAACTTCATGCTGCGCGCGCCAAAACCCCTGCAAGCCCTAGCGCAACTTGCGACCCTGCGACCCTGCGACCCAGTCGCTAAGTCACCAGGTCACAGATTTCTCTTCCATTTGTTTTTACTCAGCTTCGCGACTTAGCGACCTCGCGACTTGGTCGTAAGTCGCAGAGTTGCTCTCCTGCCGGTTTTATAGCATTTGCGACCCAGCGACCCACGACCTAGTCGCAAGGTCGCAAAGTCACATTTCTACCATTTTCTCACAACTTGCGACCCATCGACTCCACGACCTAGTCGCAAGGTCGCAAGGTCGCACTTTTTCCATTTTTTCACAACTTGCAACCCAGCGACCCGCGAACTGGTCGCAAGGTTGCAAAGTCGCATATTCTTCAAAATATCAACATCGCGACCTTGCAACCCTGCGGCCCAGTAGGCCGCTTATTCAGCTCTGCCTGTGTCCCCAGTTGAAATAATTGATAAGTTGTACCTATTCTGGTATCATCATGGCATATTTCTTATCCTGGGATTCTTTCATGAATATGACAGGTGAATTTGAAGCAGACTTAGAGTGTATACCTGTCCCCTCAGATTCAAGCGACATGGGACCTCTGGTATCTCAGAAAAAATATAAGAGCCTGGCAGTGGAGGACGTAGAGATGGACATGCCAATGTCCCCACCCTCGATCTACAGGGATACCCTGTGCACATTTGCCAAAGGGGACAACATGCGTTGGTACCAAGTGTACCAAGAGTTCACTAGAACAGAATTCCCAGAGGACCTCCCTAATCGGGAGATATACATATAGGTCAAAAGGTCTAAGCTACATCTTGCAGGTGCCCATCCAGCTATATTCCCATGTCCAGAGATGATAGATTGGATTATACATAAAACTGACCCCAAGAATTTCGTCATCAGGGACAACGAAGGCAAGGCTTTCGCGATGCTCAAGGCTCAGACGCTCATGTTTATTACTCTTTTCCTGAGTGAGAAGAGGACTTCACAGAAGAATGCGCTATCACCCATGCAGTCCCTATAGTTGATACTCTAAAGAAGTGGTGGGAGGAGCCTAAGAAATTTAAGGTCAAGAAGTACTAGGAATATCCAGTGGCAGGCCTTAGGAAAGTATATAAATTGGTGGCTTCCATGCTTTTCAGATTGTACAGGTGCCCCGATGCCACCACCTTCAACGACACATGGGAAACTCTCATGGAGTATGTCATAGCGCACGACACCCGTTTCAACTGGGCCAACATATTGGTAACCTCCATTCATACAAACATATCCTCGACATTGGTACCAGATGAAGGATTGCCTTCTGAATTCTACATGGCCTCTTATTTGTTGGATGCCGTTTGTTCAAGGTTTCACTTTGAGGGATGGGTGCATAACTGGGATCCAAAATAGACCCGTGCAATCCACTTACAAACCAAGGTGTTTTGGGATTCCAGGTATAAACAAGACATAGAGCCGATCTCTCAAGTGTTCATCCCCGCTCTTTACAGAAAATTGTTCAGCCAAGACACTCCTTGCATGTCTTGGCGAGCCATGGAGACGCTAGGCAAGGTGGCACATTGGTTCCCATTTACCGAGTACACATTCATCTGAGTCTTTGGCTCGTTCAAGGCCCCACATGCTATGCCTTGATTTGTCACAGACAAAATTCTCATGCAAGAGGTCTGTTTCCAAATGTCTTCTGGTTTCTCCAGGGTCCTATCTAGGGGTAAGAAGAAGCCGTGGCCTATGCTACCCCTCACCATCAGTGCTTACACAATCAAATATTTCAGGGAGGTAGAGGCAGAAGCAGAAGAGATGAAAAGCTACCACCTGGGGGCATTAGACCACAAGACATATGACCCGGAAAGGATAGTCCTTGATCACTGCAAGAGGGCTAAGTTCAAATGGAACTACCAACACACAAAATGCCCAGGTGAAGATGAAAGAAGAAACTGGTATAATGTAGACCGCCAACTTGCTCTGGGGGCGTACTCTGATCAAGAAGACCCAGATGAGCAAACCTTGGAAGACAGGAGTTGTGAATTGGGAGGTGCTTCTTCTTCTGTGGCTAAAAAGCCTCGAACCAGTACAGGGCACAGTACTTCTACCCAACAGAAAGAAATAGAAGCCAAAGCCCAGAAAGAAAGAGAGAAGAAAATGAAAGAGGATGAAGATAAGCGCAAGAAGAGCCTAAGGTCAGAGCAGAAGAAAGAGCAGGCCGAGGAGGCCAAGAAGGAAAAGGAGAAACAAGAGGCGGAGGCTATAGTGGAATGGGAACTCAAGAAAGAGTTAGATAAAGTGGAAGCCGACCGCCAGAAGAAAGCAGAGCAAGCTGCAGCAGCTGAGCGTAAAAGGAAATCCGAATTAGAAGCAACGACAGAAGCAGAGCTCAGGCAGAAGAGAGAACATGAAAAGGCAGAAGCCGAACGCCTACAAAGAGAAGAGGAAGAAAGGAAAAAGAAAGAAGAGGAGGATGCAATGCTAGAGAACATCGAGGTATCTCCCCTTGAGGTACCTCTAGTCTGTACACGAGCCATGCTCTCCAATGTCAGTTCCTCCCAGGGGCAAGAGGAGGAGGTATTCGATCTCACCAGGCTCATGTATGATCAGTTATCCTTCAAAATTCGACAGGAGAAAAAGAGATGCTTGGCGCGAAATCCTTCCGCCTCATCCACAGTCGCGACGAGAAAAGACATAGTCCTCGATACTAGGACTAATCCTGTGATGATAACATCGGCTGGCACAGCTTTCACTGCGGACACAGAAGAGAATGTAACCAGAATGAGTAGAGAGATATTCTCTCTACAAAATAGGCTACATGAAGCAGAGCAGCGGGAGGCAAGGGCAGAACAGGAAAAGACGGCATTGAGAGAGGAGGTTCAACAACTCCGAAACAAAACTCCCCTTGTCAATGAAGTGCCGCTTACCATTCAAAGGGAGTTCAATATATTAGAGACTACCATGAGGCAAGTATATGGGCAAATGTTTACCATAAAACAAACAGTCGCCCCCTTGGTGACAGCCCAAACGGAAACTAAGCAAAGGCAAGAGTAGCTGAAGGAAGCCTGAGCTGCCTTGGACAGAATGATGGACTGGACAGTGCGGTACCCCCAGGCTCTCGAACATTTTCCAAAGAAGGACTGGATTCACACGCAAGATGCCAAAGTCCAGATCCGTATGAAAATGCAGTCCAAGGATAAGCTATCCAAGGACTTAGACAAGGTAATGGCTGCATACGAACACCTGATCAGCGACATCGATTCGATGCACATCCTACATCACATTCCATCACTGGGTGCATTGGACGAGGGGAAGACCTGGGAACAGGTGGATCAGGAGATTCGGTCATTTTTGCAGCCCATTAAGCAAGCTGCTACCACTCCCGACCTTACAGCGTCACAAGAGAACCTGGGCAAGTTTCTTGTCACGCCAGTCTGGATCTACACCAAGCTCGCCTCTCTGTCCAACTTAATCTCACAGAAGAAGGAGACTCTAGTCCCAAACACCTTGGAGTGTATGCATCGGTTGAAAGAAGAGGTCCCTTTGGTTTCTCGCATAGCAGTAGATTATCAGACTTGGAAAAAATTCCTCAAAGGACAATAGATTGATGCCCCTGAACTCACGATTGCGCGCACATCTTCATAATCTGGTGGCAGTAGATCGCTGGTAGAATTTAGAAATAGGTCGCAGGTCGCGCTGCCCAGCCAGGTCGCAAGTCGCATTGCCCAACCAGGTCGCAGGTCGCAGTTCCCTTCCAGGTCACAAGGTAGCTCAACAGTTGGGTAGGTGAAGAGTCAGGAAGCCTAAAGGTAAAATTTTGATCTATAAAAATCCCTCTGGGGAAAATGTAAATGATCCTTTTTTGGGGGACTCAAGAGTTATAGACCATTGTATTGAAGGATAACACTCTTTTGCATATGAATGAGATACTTGTCAAAAATCCTTTTGGACCTGATGTGTTTTGCTGTGCGAACACTATGAGTATTTCTTATACAGTTTCAAACATCTTTTGATTAATGAAGATGCACTTTTAATGGCATCATTTACATATTATAGTCTTTGTATTTGTGTTAATGATGTTCAGCTCTTTTCGCTTTCCCATGAATGTTAATGACTTTGTTTATTAGCATTTGTATTATCATTTAAATCTTTCAGGAAGTGGAGGGTGTTTTCACCATAAAGAATTGTTTCTTTTGTGGTCAGAACAACCTGCAAGCATAACCCCAATGATGTGTTGTTAACAACATTTCCTTCGGCGTTTATGCTTTATTATTTTGTCTCGCTACGCATAGTGTTATATACGGTTTAACTCATCAAGCACGTATCTTATATCATTTGAATAAGTGTGTGTCTACAGGTTCATTGAGTTCTTTTGATACCAAGAGAAGGGAGACCTAAGCGGTAGCTGGACCCACACCCTGGATGGGATCCCTATTCCAAATGGTTTAGAGTCTAGTTGGGACTTTTAACTAGGGAGATCCCCTACTATTGGCCAGACATAATTTCCCGTCAACAAATTTGGCGCTAGAAGGAGGGCCTGAATGGCATCCTCCCAAAATACAAGCAACATTCCATCAAAAAATCCCCACGGGGAGGTCATAAACGATGATACCACCCACCCCCCCCTTTGGAAGATGTTCAAGGGGAGGAGGTTCCATATTATGAAATTACCAAAGAGTAGTTGAGAGCCTTGCACTCAGCTACCCGCAATCTCATCAGGGATTTGCGATATGCCCTAATCATGAATTTCTTAACCCATACTAGAACCCCTGCTGAAAACATCACTCGTAATGGAGCTCTGGTGAGTTCCATACCCCAGTTGGTGAATCTCATGGTTGAAGACCTCGCCACCGCTGTCCAGAATAACGAATCGATTCCTAATCTCCAAGTGGGCGAGGAGGAGGAAATTGGCATGAATGAACCCCACCTTGGCCCTCAGCCAAACCAAACCCAATAGAACAACAACCAAGTACACCCCCCACCTGGGGAAGGCGATGGAGATAGAGGCCGAGGGAACGAAGGCGAGGGAAATAGAGCCTGCGGGAATGAGGGCGAGGGAAATAGAGCCCACAGGAATGAAGGTGAGGGAAATAGAGCCCGTAGAAATGAAGGTGAGGGGAACAGAGGCCGTGGGAATGGAGGTAGAGGAGATAGAGGCCGTGGCCAAGGACACCATGCCACCCACCGCCGCCCAAACCAAAATAGGCCACCTGTCTACAATTGGGGATATCTCAGAAATATGGCCAACTGTGAGGGATATCAAGATGAACACTCTCGCCATGGGGGAGAAGCATCGGTGTCAGGTACGGGGAGTGAATCTGAGTCTAAGATTAGGCACCACGTGCATGCTAGGAGGGTGCAACCACTTGCCTGGATGGCCCAGTCCCCATTAGATATTTTGGGCCCCCTCCACGACATGCCTAGGCACCTTGAGAAGCATCTCCCCAAGTTTGATCTCGAGAAAGGAACCTTGGCCGAGGATCATATAAGCGGCTTCTATCTTTCCCTGCAAATCATGAGGGTTCAAACAGATGACATTGCTTGTCGCCTATTTCCGCACACTCTTGAAAAAAAAGCGGCCACCTGGTACCGCTCCCTCCCAAGTGCCTCCATTACGTCATGGGACCAATTCCGTCGCGTGTTCTTGCAGAAATTTTCAGAGGAAAAAACCCCTTCCATGCTCCTCACAGAGTTAAGCACCATTAAGTGCCATAAGAAAGAGAAGGTTAGAGACTTCAATCAGCGCTTTGCTACCATACTGCAAAAGTTTCCCCCCAACCTGGCGTTGGATGACTCTATCACCATAAACTACTATACAAAAGCTCTCCTTGGGGATATTTCCGTCTTCGTGAAACGCGAAGCCCGTGCCACCCTTGCGGAAAATTACGCAACCACCCTCGCTGTAGAAAAAGACATACTTTCTATATGAGCAATCGATCACGAAGGGAGAGATGATCACAAACCAATCGCGAAGAAAGGTCAGTCCTCCACACCCAAAACCGCGGATAAGTATAAGGATGCTTTTGACCTCGAGAGTATAGAAAATACCCTCAAGCTATTGACAAATGAAGTCTTTGACCTGAAGAGAAAGGGTATAGAATCCACGAATAGCACTAAGGCACCCAAGCCCTTTTTCAGAAAGAGCAACCCCAACACCAGCCCACCTCCGTCTAACCCGAACACTGTTCTCAACATGGAGGAAATAGGAAAAGATAACTTTTGTTCTTTCCAACAGGCTGCCCACTCTGAAAAAACATGCCCACAATGGATTGGCAGCATGACTGCAGTAGTAAATCAACTTCTGGATGATCAAACCCCAGGGGATGAGGGGGAGGATGATGTTTCTGACCATGATGAAGACTTGCCCCCGGATGAAGAATCGGGGTCCTCTGTTCTTGCATTTGACATAATCCGCGGGGAAAAAAATCTTACCGTCACTGATATCAACATGGCAGACGATCCTAAGGCCCAACCTGTACGAAATTATAGCCTTAGGAGCAAAGGACCGGTCCCCGAACAGTCCTTTGAGGAGAAGAAAAGGGTTTTTTTAAGGAAAATCCTTCCCCTGGGAAATGAACAACAAGCTGTTCCTGAGAAGCCCACGAATAACAACACCCAAGCAAATCAAAAGAGAAAGCTTCCGGCGGGGCCCCCCAAAGCCACTACCGAGCCTAGCCCTCAATCTAATTCCGGTTATAACATTGTCGAGGACATGAAAAAAACCAGAGCCAACATCTCCCTCTACGAGCTTGCCCGCATCACAAATCAACAAGAAATCATTCTTAAAGCCTTCACCCATACCTCAACTACTAAGCCTGTGAGCAATACGTCCACACAAGCTAGTTCGAGTTTTCAGTATATTGTAAATGCCATCAATGCAAATTCCAGGGGATCTACTTTTCCCTTCCTCTTATCTTTTGAGATTTTTAACTTCAACATCCATAACTACGTAGTTGACTCTGGCGCGTCCACAAACATCATGCCCCTATCTGTTTGTAAGAAGCTGAACATCCGCTCGGAGAAAACTGACGCAAGGATCATCCAACTTGACAGATCGTAGGTGCCAGCTATAGGAGAGCTAAATAACATCATCATCTGCCTTTCGTCCGACTCTAGAGTCCACCAATGTATTGACATTGTGGTTGTTGACATCCCGGAAGCCTACGACCTATTACTTAGCAGAGACTGGTCCAGCAAGCTGCAAGGGTATTTTGCCACCGACTGGTCCCACCTGTGGCTTCCTTACAGGGGCCGGAATAACCAAATCAGGGTCGAAAGCGAACCATATATGAAATATACTGTGACTAATTTGGATGCTACTAACGAACCCATCAACTTTGCCCAGGAGGATCTTGGCATGTGTTTCTTGGAAGCCATTTTTAGATGTTACCCTCCTCCTCAGTCTCCAGTAGGACCCGAGATCCAGTCTGAACTAACACTCGTCACAGAAGACCAAGCCACTCCTATCTCACACCAAACCGAAATCCTTCCCCAACCTGCAACCCCGAAGGAGCCAGAAAATGACGTATGGACCCTGTATTATGATGGTTCCAAGACCCATGACGGATTTGGTGCAGGATGCATATTGCTGGACCCTCAGAAGAACAAGTTCTTGATTTCGTGTCGGCTAGAGTTCCAGTGCACCAACAATACTGCTGAATATGAAGCTTTAATCCTCAGACTCAAGAAGGCATTGGATTTAAAGGTAAGGTGCTTACAGGTCATTGGAGACTTTGAGATCATCACTCGGCAGGTATGCAATACCATTCATTGTTTGTCTCCGCACTTAAAAGCTTATCAACAAGAGGTATGGTGTCTTATTTTTGCTTTCGATGCGTTTGGAATCAAATCTGTTCTTAGAATTCATAATGCAGCAGCTGATACTCTGGCTAATGCTGCTGCTAGATTTACCCATTTGAGGGATGGATTTTCTATTGAAGTTATGTATAGACCCTCCGTGCCAGATAATATTACTGATCTACACGTTTTTGATGATGATCAACAAATATTGGAATTTATTCTCAACATTGAAGTATTCAAAGATGCGGAAATAGATGAGGCAGATCACGATGAAGCTTTGCAGGAAGAGCATGATAAACGCAAGGAGAACCCCATGCCCAAGGGGATAGTGTCACTTGAAAAGCTCTTTGATCTGCAAAGCCGATTCCGCGGGCCCCGAAATACCATAGTACAAGGTTCCACCTTGGCACATCAGCAGGTGAACTTGGGATCAGATGAGGACCCGAAGTTCATCAACCTTGGGAAAGACTGTATTGACCAGGAGACGCAGGCTTTCACCCAAATATTTCGGAAGTATCGAGACGTATTTTCTTGGACATATGATGATTTACATACGTACGATACTCAGATTATTTAGCACGTGATACCCATGAAGGAAGGCGTGAAGCCATTCCAACAGAAGCTTAGAAAAGTGCATCCTAATTTGTAACTGATGATTCTGAAAGAACTTAAGAAGATTTTGGATGCACGCATCATCTTCAAAGTTCACCACTCCACATGGGTGTCAAATTTGGTCCCGGTCAGAAGAAGTCTGGTGAGATCCGCTTGTGCGTGGATTTCCAGAATTTAAATCGGGCCTCAAACAAAGACAATTATCCAGTGCCTCCTATGGAACAAATATTGCAAGTTGTGTCTGAATCCGAGATGTTCTCCTTATTGGATGGATTCTCTGGCTACAACCAAGTGCTGGTAGCTGAGCTGGACAGATTGAAAACTAATTTTCGAACCAAATGGGGAACCTTCGTGTTCAGACGCATGCCCTTCGGATTAATAAACGCGGGGGCAACTTTCCAACGGGCCATGGATACAGCTTTCCGTGGTTTGATAGGTCGGAGCATGGTAGTCTATTTGGATGACGTCACCGTGTTTTCGAAACACCGGGGCGACCATTTATGCCACCTCAAGCAAATTTTCGAAAGGTGCAGGAAGTACGGGATTTCACTCAACCCGAAGAAGAGTGTTTTTGCTGTGGCAGAAGGGAATTTGCTGGGCCACATTATAACTAAGCAGGGAATTTTTGTAGATCCAGAGCGGGCGAAAGCCATTGCCCAGATTCACCCCCCCTAGCAGTAAAAAAGCAATGCAATCTTTCCTGGGGAAAATCAATTTTGTACGTAGATTCATATCGGATTTCACCCAAATAGTCAGGCCTTTACAGGGGATGATCAAGAAGAATGCGATTTTCAAATGGAATCTGCCAGAGAAGGAGGCCTTCAACAAAATCAAGCACGCTATAGCTGAAGTACCATCCCTCCAAATTCAAGATTTTAGTAGAAGATTTATCCTATATACTTTCGCTTCAGATTCATCACTTACGGCTGTCCTCATGCAGAAAGACGACAATAATGATGAACGACCTATATCCTTCATGAGTACTGGTTTACAAGGAGTTGAATTGAACTACCCTAAAATTGAAAAGCAAGCCTATCCAGTCTACAAAGTAGTCAAGAATTTCAGGCCATACATCTTGAAAAACCATGTCACGGTTTTTGTTCCCCACCCAGCTGTCCGCTCACTGTTTGTGCAGCAGAAGCTAGGTGAGAGACGAGGCAACTGGGTGGCATGCCTACAAGAGTATGACTTAAAGTTTAAACCAGCACACACTGTTAAAGGACAAGGACTATGCCAAATGGCTGCGGAGGCTACAAGCTCACATGGAGTTGAGGAAGAGTGTTGGGAACAAGAAATTGACATGTATCAGAGTGACCACACACCTCAGCAGAGAAGCCCTTCTTGGTACTCTGAAATTTCAAGATATTTAGCCCATGGCATCCTGGACCCTGCTCTAATTGCCCGGAAGAAATGCGCAATAAGGCTCAAAGCTGCATCTTACCAGTTGATCCAGGGTAAGATTTTCAAGAAACATTACGATGGAGTTCTGTTATGGTACTTGGAACATGATGAAGCACATAAAATATTGATCAAGTTGCACGATGGACCAGCTGGAGGGAATTTTGCAGGTGATACCACTGCCCACAAGATAATGCGCGCAGGACAATATTGTCCAACCCTTTTCAGAGATGCGCATGCATATGTTCAGAAGTGCACTCAATGCCATAAATTCGCAAACCGGGAAACGTGGCCAGCCGCCCCCCTACTATCAGTAGCAGTGGAGGAACCCTTTCAACAATGGGGTTTGGATGTGATTGGTGAAATCATACCTCACTCCTCCAAGCAACATTAGTATATTCTTACTGCTACTGATTATTTCACCAGGTGGGTCGAAGCAACACCTTTACGCCAAATCAATGATCAAGAGGTAATAGAATTTTTCACTCATTCCATCATCACCAGGTTTGGCATTCCAACTTCCTTGGTTTTCGATAATGCAACTTACTTTTCATCTTTTAAATTGTATGATTTTGCTCTGGAAAATGGTATTGTGCTTAAACATTCTGCAAATTATTATCCCCAATGAAATGGGTTAGCTGAGTCAACTAATAAAAATCTTATCCGCATCATTAAGAAGACTCTGTTGTCCCACCAGCGCAACTGGCACAACGCCCTTCACAACGCTCTTTGGGTTGATCATGTCACACCCAAATCCTCACTCAGCACCTCCCTGTATTTTCTTGTGTATGGAAAAGAAGCAGTTCTTCCTCCCCACTTATCTCTCCCTGCCCTTCAGTTGTCCCAATAATTCCATGTTACCCCATGCCCCACCTTGCAGACCCGGATCGACACACTTCTGAAGTTGGAGGAAGAAAGGCAAAAAACCCGGGAAAATTTCGCCATCCACCAAAGCCAGATCAAGAGATGGTTTGATAAAAAATCTGCAGGGAGTAAAAAATTTGAATTAGGAGACCTGGTCCTTAAGTGGGATAAATCTCACGAAGAGAAGGGAAAACATTCCAAGTTCCAAGCACTATGGACAGGTCCTTTCCAGGTTAAGGAGAAATTGGGTCCCCACACATTTAGACTACAAACTCTTGAGGGAAGAGTCGAGGTCCTCCCGGTAAACGGGCATGACCTCAAAAATTACTTCACTTAGTAGCCCTCAGAGGATTGTCCTACCCCTGTACCATAGTTTCTACTTTTGTTCCTTTTTTTTTTTGCAAAAAAATAAAAAATAAAAATTAAAAATAAAAAGAAAAAAAGAAAAAAGAAAAAAAATACATATATATATATATAATAAAAAACGGAAGGCCTTGTCAGAGCCACGGAATTGGCACACTACGACAGGTTCTGTGCTGTTGGGAAGCCTTTCCTGAAAAGCACGGAGGTGGTAAAAGCTTGCTTGTATTTGGCACCCAAAGGTAGCACATGACCTAGTTCAAGCCATCAAGCGTGGGGAGCTCACCTAGCGAGTTTGAAAGGGTGTTTGCGAAAAGAAAGTGCGATACAGCGGAAACTAGATCGGAAGGGAACATAGTTAACTCCGGTGACGTCAGGACATCCGGGAAAAACCAAAGTCCTCATATTAGACCAGGAGCAACCTCTCTGCAAGTAAAATAAGTCGGGATCCCTCATCCACCTAGTAAAAAATTGACCATCTCAAATAAGTGCCATGAGCACATCTAAATAAGTTCCTTAGGCACATTCAAAATAAGTGCAATAGCACACCAATAGAGGGTAAAGGATTGAGAAAGGCTTCCTGCGCAGAGAGGTGATGTAATGACTCCACCGGGGTACTGGCCAGGCTCACTGGTAGCGGAGCAACGTTCATGACTCCTAGGCAGTGACTCCACCGGGACTGAGAGGTTCGCAGGCAGCGGAGCAACATGATGAAGACAAAATAATCGTACCAGACCTTGTAGTCACCTGGAGTTCTCCAACCCTTTCGGTCTGGAAACCTGAAGAAATGAAATTCAGTTAACCAGCGCCCAAACAAGCCAGCAGGCCAAGCAACCTCGCAAGGTGCCAAGGGCAAGGTAGTGCTAACCTTAAGGTAAAAAGAACAGCTAGTAAAGGCCCCTCCCTCCCTCTCCAAGGCCAACCATCAGCAGAGACTCTGAGTTCGACCAGTGAATCTCCATTTGTTGTAGCCTCTACAACACCCTCCAAAAAACCCCCACTTTAAAATTTTTAGAGCCCCTTAAGCACAAAGAAAAGTTAAGTAAAGAGTCAGGAAGGCTAAGTCGCTGAGTTGCAAACTTCAAATTTGTGGAAAACCGCGACCCCGCGACCTTACGACCCCGCGACCTTGAGGTCGCAAGGTCGCAAGGTCACGAGGTCACATCCCTCTCAGATCACCTCGCCATGTGATCCCACGACCTCATTAATGGCCCGCACGTGCAACCTTTTATATATAGGAGGTCGCTAGGTCACATTTTACATATGCAGCGGATAGAAAAAATGCCTCTAACAGGTTGACTGGAGCGTGATTTTCCCAGGTAAGTTGCAGTTTTCCTCTTGCTGTTTCCTTTTTTGGTTATTCTTGCCTAATATCTATATCCCTCAGCCTTTAAATTTCCCCCTGCCTTAGTAATTTTTTTCATTTGTCACTTAGGGCTTCCCTTTTGATTCCAACATTCACCCTACTTGCCCAACTTATCACAGTTCCTCATCCAGCTTCTCATGGCCTATATCCTGCTCCAAAAGCTATCCCCTGGCTTTGGCTGGACCCATTTAGCCCTATGTTTTTCAAGTTAAATGGAAAATAAACTTCACGCCGCGCGCGCCAAAACCCCGGCAAGCCCTAGCACGACTTGCGACCCTGCGACCCTGCGACCCAGTCGCTAAGTCACCAGGTCGCAGATTTCTCTTTCGTTTGTTTTTTCTCAGCTTTGCGACTTAGTGACCTAGCAACTTGGTCGCAGGTCGCAGATTTTCTCTCCCGCCGGTTTTATAGCATTTGCGACCTAGCGACCCGTGACCTAGTCGCAAGGTCGCAAAGTCGCATTTCTGCCATTTTCTCACAACTTGCGACCCAGCGACTCCGTGACCTAGTCACAAGGTCGCAAGGTCGCACTTTTTCCATTTTTTCACAACTTGCGACCCAGCGACCCGCGACCTGGTCGCAAGGTTGCAAAGTCGCATATTCTTCAAAATATCAACATCGCGACCTTGCAACCCTGCGACCTAGTAGGCCGCTTATTCAGCTCTTCTTGTGTCCCTAGTTGAAATAATTGATAAGTTGTACCTAGTCTGGTATCATCATGGCATAATTCTTATCCTGGGATTCTTTCATGAATATGACAGGTGAATTCGAAGCAGACTTAGAGTGTGTACCTGTCCCCTCAAATTCAAGCGACATGGGACCTCTGGTATCTGGGAAAAAAGACAAGAGCCTGGTAGTGGAGGACGTAAAGATGGACATGCCAATGTCCCCACCCCTGATCTACAGGGATACCCTGTGCACATTTTCCAAAGAAGATAACATGCATTGGTACCAAGTGTACCAAGATTTCACTAGAACAGAATTCCCAGAGGACCTCCTTGATCAGGAGATATACATATAGGTCAAAAGGTCTAAGCTACATCTTGCAGGTGCCCATCCGGCTATATTCCCATGACTAGAGATGATAGATTGGATTATATAGAAAACTGACCCCAAGAAGTTCATAATCAGGGACAGCGAAGGCAAGGCATTCGCGACGCTCAAATGCTCAAACGCTCATGTTTATTACTCTTTTCCTGAGCAAGAAGAGGACTTCACAGAAGAATGGATATCGCCCATGCAGTCCCTATAGTTGACACTCTAAAGAAGTGGTGGGAGGAGCCTGAGAAATTTAAGGTCAAGAAGGACCAGGAATATCCAGTGGCGGGCATTAGGAAAGTATATAAAAAGGTGGCTGCCATGCTTTGCAGATTTTACAGGCGCCCCGATGCCACCACCTTTAGCGGCATATGGGCAACTCTCATGGAGTATGTCACAGCGCATGACACCCATTTCAACTGGGCCAACATATTGGTAACCTCCATTCATACAAACATATCCTCGGCATTGGTACCAGATGAAGGATTTCCTTCTGAATTCTACATGGCCTCTTATTTTTTGGATGTCATTTGTTCAAGGTTGCACTTTGAGGGATGGGTGCATAACTGGGATCCAAAACAGACCCCTGCAATCCACTTACAAACCAATGTGTTTTGGGATTCCAGGTATAAACAAGACATAGAGCCAGTGGCGGGCCTTAGGAAAGTATATAAAAAGGTGGCTGCCATGCTTTGCAGATTGTACAGGCGCCCCGATGCCACCACCTTTAGCGGCATATGGGAAATTCTCATGGAGTATGTCACAGCGCATGACACCCATTTCAATTGGGCCAACATATTGGTAACCTCCATTCATACAAACATATCCTCGGCATTGGTACCAGATGAAGGATTGCCTTCTGAATTCTACATGGCCTCTTATTTTTTGGATGTCATTTGTTCAAGGTTGCACTTTGAGGGATGGGTGCATAACTGGCATCCAAAACAGACCCCTGCAATCCACTTACAAACCAATGTGTTTTGGGATTCCAGGTATAAACAAGACATAGAGCCGATCTCTCAAGTGTTCATCCTCGCTCTTTACAGAAAATTGTTTGGCCAAGACACTCCTTGCATGTCTTGGCAAGCCATGGAGATGCTAGGCAAGGTGGCGCATTGGTTCCCATTTGCCGAGTACACATTCATTCGAGTCTTTTTCTCATTCAAGGCCCCACATGCTATGCCTCGATTTGTCACAGAAAAAATGCTCATGCAAGAGGCCTGTTTCCAAATGTCTTCCGGTTTCTCCAGGGTCCTATCTAGGGGTAAGAAGAAGCCGTGGCCTACACTATCCCTCACTATCGGTGCTTACACAATCAAAAATTTCAAGGAGGTAGAGGCAGAAGCAGAAGAGATGAAAAGCTACCACTTGGGGGCATTAGACCACTGGACATATGACCCGGAAAAGATAGTCCCTGATCACTATAAGAGGGCTAAGTTCAAATGGAACTACCAACACATGGAATGCCTAGGTGAAGATGAAAGAAGAAACTGGTATAATGCAGACTGCCAACTTGCTTCGGGGGCGTACTCCGATCAAGAAGACCCATATGACCAAACCTTGGAAGACAGGAGCCGTGAATTGGGAGGCGCTTCTTCTTCTCTAGCTAAAAATCCTCGAACCAGTATAGGGCACAGTAATTCTACCCAACATAAAGAAATAGAAGCCAAAGCCCAGCAAGAAGGAGAGAAGAAAATGAAAGAGGATGAAGATAAGCGCAAGAAGAGCCTAAGGTTAGAGAAAAAGAAAAAGCAGGCCGAGGAGGCCAAGAAGGAAAAGGAGAAACAAGAGGTGGAGGCTATAGTGGAATGGGAACTCAAGAAAGAGTTAGATAAAGTGGAAGCTAACTGCCAGAAGAAAGCAAAGCAAGCTGCAACAGCTGAGCGTAAAAGGAAAGCCAAATTAGAAGCAATGGCCGAAGCAGAGCTCAGGCGGAAGAGAGAACATGAAAAGGCGGAAGCCGAATGCCTACGACGAGAAGAGGAAGAAAGGAAAAAGAAAGAAGAGGAGGATGCAATGCTAGAGAACATCGAGGTATCTCCCCTTGAGGTACCTCTAGTTAGTACACAAGCCACGCTCTCCGATGTTAGTTCCTCCCAGGGGCAAGAGAAGGAGGTATTCGATCTCACTAGGCTCACGTACAATCAGTTCTCCTTCAAAATCCGACAGGAGAAAAGGAGATGCCTGGCGCGAAATCCTTCGGCCTCATCCACAGTCTCGATGGGAAAATACATAGTCCTCGATACTAGGACTAATCCTGTGATGATAGCATCGGCTGGCACAACTTTCACTGCGGCCACAGAAGAGAATGTAACTAGAATGAGTAGAGAGATCTTCTGTCTACAAAATAGGCTACATGAAGCATAGCAGCAGGAGGCAAGGGTAGAACAGGAAAAGACGGCATTGAGAGAGGAGGTTCAACAACTCTGAAACAAAATCCCCCTTGTCAATGAAGTGCCGCTTACCATTCAAAGGGAGTTCGATATATTAGAGACTACCATGAGGCAAGTCTATGGGGAAATTTTTACCATAAAACAAACAGTTGCCCCTTGGTGAGAGCCCAAACGAAAACTAAGAAAAGGCATGAGCAGCTGAAGGAAACCTCAACTGCCTTAGACAGAATGATGGACTGGACAGTGCGGTACCCCCAAGCTCCTGAACATTTTCCAAAGAAGGACTGGATTCACACGTAAGATGCCAAAGTCCAGATCCGTATGAAAATGCAGTCCAAGGATAAGTTATCCAAGGACTTAGACAAGGTAATGGTTTCATACGAACACCTGATTAGCGGCATCGATTTGATGCACATCCTACATCACATTCCATCACTGGGTGCATTAGACGAGGGGAAGACCTGGGAATAGGTGGATCAGGAGATCCGGTCATTTTTGCAACCCATTAAGCAAGCTGCTACCACTCCCGACCTTGCAGCGTCACAAGAGAACCTGAGCAAGTTTCTTGTCACGCCAGTCTGGATCTACACCAAGCTCGCCTCTCTGTCCAACTTAATCTCGCAGAAGAAGGAGAATCTAGTCCCAAACGCCTTGGAGTGTATGCATCGGTTGAAAGAAGATGTCCCTTTGGTTTCTCGCATAGCAGTAGATTATCAGACTTGGAAAAACTTCCTCAAAGGACAATAGATTGATGCCCCTGACCTCACAATTGCGCGCACATCTTCATAATCCGGTGGCAATAGATCACTGGTAGCATTTGGAAACAGGTCGCGGGTTGTGCTACCCAGCCAGGTCGCAGGTCGCATTACCCATCCAGGTCACAATTCCCTTCCAGGTCGCAAGGCAGCTCAACAGTTGGGCAGGCGAAGAGTCAAGAAGCCCAAAGGGAAAATTTTGATCTATAAAACTCCCTCCGTAGAAAATGTAAATGATCCTTTTTTTGGGGACTCAAGAGTTATAGACCATTGTATTGAAGGATAACACTCTTTTGCATATGAATGAGATACTTGTCAAAACTCCTTTTGGACCTGATGTGTTTTGCTGTGCGAACACTATAAGTATTTCTTATACAGTTTCAAACATCTTTTGATTAATGAAGCTACACTTTTAATGGCATCATTTACGTATTATAGTCTCTGTATTTGTGTTAATGATGTTCAGCTCTTTTTGCTTTCCCATGAATGTTAATGACTTTGTTTATTAGCATTTGTATTATCATTTAAATATTTCAAGAAGTGGAGGGCGTTTTCACCATAAAGAATTGTTTCTTTTGTGGTCAGAACAGCCTACAAGCATAACCCCAATGATGTGTTGTTAACAACATTTCCTTCGACGTTTATGCTTTATTATTTTGTCTCGCTACGCATAGTGTTATATACGGTTTAACTCATAAAGCACGTATCTGGTATCATTTGAATAAGTGTGTGTCTGCAGGTTCATTGAGTTATTTTGAGACCAAGAGAAGGGAGACCTAAGCAGTAGCCAGACCCACACCTCGAACGAGATCCCTATTCCAAACAGTTTAGAGTCTATTTGGGACTTTTAACCGGGGAGATCCCCTACTGTTGGCTGGATAGACTTTCTCGTCAACATATCCATTTTGTCCAAATTTTTCCCCGTCTGATTAAGTTTAACGAGTCCATATGAGTAAACTCGGTGAATTTTTCATATTTAGAGAGTTTGAAAAATATCATAAAAGACAACTCCGTGCCCCGTCTAATTAGGTTTAACGAGTCCAGATGAGTAAAATCGATGAATTTTTCATGTTTAGAGTCTGAAAAATGTCATAAAAGACAACTCAATGGGGTACCTTTGTCATGTCTTGATAACCGGGCACAACAAAGGGAGAATAGTAAGCCCGAAACAGTTCGTTTTCTGTGAGTTAGTCCATCGAAGCCGGAAAAGTGAGAAAGCTATGTTCGATGGACGTCTACCTCATTTTTTTTATGAGTAAGCGGAGACGAAGTAAACTCAGTATTCTTTGTGAAATTTTAACGAGTCCAGCAAAGAAAAATTCGGTGCTCTCCATGAAATTTTAACGAGTCACGCGTAGAAAACTCGGTCACTTTTTCTGTTTAAAGAGCTTTGAAAAAGAGGAAAAGAATGGCTCCGTACTCTCTGTCGTGGTAGTTTAGCGAGCCCGACAAAGGAAAATTGGGGTTTTTTCAGTTTTATGAGCTAGAAAAAGGTCCCTAAAAAGAAAGCTCGGTGCTTCATATCAGTTTTAACGAGTCTGAAGAAGAGAACTCCAAGTTTTTCGGATTAATGAGCAAGAAAAAAACCATAAAAATAACGCTCGAAATTGACTTCGTATAAGTTTAACGAGTCCGAAGAAGGGAACTCAAGGTTTTTCGGATTAATGAGAAAGAAAAATACCGTAAAAAGAATGCTCGAAAAAAGGGTCAAAACATGTGTATGTTTGCATATGAATCTTGATCACTCATTAGAACATCAGTAACAAATCTCAATAGTTGCGACACATATGCAGCAAGAATTCACGACTTTTTTCCGACTAGCTAAGAGAGTCATGCCCTAGAAATGGCTATAATAAGGTCAAAATACTTTTATTTTCACTGTTTTGAATGTTGTGAAGGAGCTCCGGGGTGAAAAAGGGTGAAAAATTCAGCTGACGATTGTGGTTAATCTAGGCAACGGTTTTCCTTCCCGCGAGATCCAGGTAAGAGATAGAACCTCCTGCTATCATTTAATTATATATTTGTGAAGTTTTGCTAGTTCAAAATGGGAATTTTGGCAGGCCCTAAAAAATATTAGCGGCTAACGCGGGCCAGCAGTGTTAGAGCCACGTTAAGCACACTTCTCGTGAAAGGAGGCCGTGTTAGCACGCTCTATTTTGCACTATAGCCAGCATTAGGTGCAATGCATTTTTTAGGAACTCATCTATAAATTTTTTTAAGTGGTTCAGACAATTTCTAATCGGTTGAAAATGTTGCATTTGCAGGTATTGAGTTGT
The DNA here is from genome assembly GCA_034641835.2 of Pinus albicaulis. Classification (NCBI taxonomy): domain Eukaryota; kingdom Viridiplantae; phylum Streptophyta; class Pinopsida; order Pinales; family Pinaceae; genus Pinus; species Pinus albicaulis. The sequence goes on along the minus strand of CM076580.1, from coordinate 1,634,663,191 downwards.
TAATCATGAGTATTTGGCGAGAGAGAGAACATGAACAGGAAGAAAGAGATATGATTACTGATGCTGCAAGCTTGATGGCTCTCCGCAAATGTAGTTTGATAAAATATGCATGTTTAGAAATGATGAGGGGTCAAGAGGACCTCCTGAGGTGGCTAATTCAGCAATGGGACGAGCGGTACCATGTCTTTCGGATTGGGGGTAATGTGATCTCAATCGAGAAGGATGATGTGTACTTTTCGACTAGCCTATCATGTCATGGGCCGAGGCCTAACTTGACGGGGTCCAGAGCAGATCCGCTTTCCACTACTGATCTTATTTTGACTCATTGCATACGAGACACAGAGGCAGTGAGAAACCGGGTGCCTATTGAACGGGTGGCTTTCAGACCACTGAGGTCTATATTATGGATGATTGTTCGCTTGGCAGGTGCCAAGAGTTAGCATGTGGCCACCAAGGCCCAGATGCTACTAGCCTTGGACTGTGTGCAGCCTCAAGTGTTTGACTGGTGTGATGGAGTTGTCCGTCAGGTCCGAGTAGAGCTCACAACATGCAAGACCCCGTACCCAGAGAGAGTTTGGGTACATCACATTGATCGTCTCTTTCCTACTAGAGCGGGTACCATTGATGAGGCCCAAGATCATTACAGTGCCATTGGGCCCACGCGAACCGAGACAGGCTCGATGGGCAGCTTTACTTCCGTGGACTGGAGAGGGTCCTATCCGTCACAGTTTTGATGATGGGTTTTTTGATTGGCTGAAATCACAGATTATTATGATTGAGGATTATTCCTATGCAGGGATGAACTTCACAGACGATCCAGAGTTAGCGTTGCACCCTGGCACCCAATGGGGACTCGATGGTAAGAAGGAAATGATCCGTGTACTGTAGGAAGTACTTTTTTTTGTCTTTTGAATGTTTATGAATTTTTTTTTGTTGAAATAGGGTGAAAAGTACGGAGCCATTCTTTTCCTCTTTTTCAAAGCTCTTTAAACAAAAAAAGTGACCGATTTTTCTGCGTGTGACTCGTTAAAATTTCACGGAGAGCACCAAATTTTTCTTTGTTGGACTCCTTAAAATTTCACAAAGAATACTGAGTTTACTTCGTCTCCTCGTACTCATAACAAAATGAGGTAGAAGTCCATCGAACACAGCTTTCTCACTTTTCCGGCTTCGATGGACTAACTCACGGAAAATGAACTGTTTCGGGCTTACTATTCTCCCTTTGTCGTCCCGGTTATCAAGACATGACAAAGGTACCCCATGGAGTTGTCTTTTACGACATTTTTCAGACTCTCTAAACATGAAAAATTCACCAAGTTTACTCGTCTGGACTCATTAAACCTAATCAGACGGGGCACGGAGTTGTCTTTTATGATATTTTTTAGACTCTCTAAATATGAAAAATTCACTGATTTTACTCGTCTGGTCTCGTTAAAATTAATCAGGCGGGGAAACATTTGGAAAAAATGGATACTACCTCTGTTACATTTCAGAAAGGATGATCTGGCAGCAAAAATCTTCTACAATGTTGTAGTTTTGGGCTTCACGTGCAGAGGTGTTATGAGTCATGCGTCGAAGTGTCCCTTTGGGGGGACGAATCACGAGGTCAGCAGTAGGCCGTTCGATATGCAGATCGTTAGGCAGCGGTGGATTTGAACTAGTACCAGGCTCTTGAGCATCTATGGTAGGATTTCCATAAAGCTTGGCTCGTGTTTGAAGTTCAACACTTTCAATGCCATAAATGGCAGATGATCCTTCACCGGAAGGATGTGGACCACCATTGCCCCGTTGCTGGGGTTGTGGCGGGTTGTCAATCATGTGTTGCTACTGTTGATTGGGGAAAGGATTATGAAGAATGGCAGGCATTCGCCCAGAATCCTTGTTTGTGATAAAATCGGTACATTCCTGCAGCCGAGGACATTTGTATGTCAAGTGGTCCTTCGCACAGATCTTGCAAGGAAATTTCATGGGTTTATCCTTCCTTTGTCATTTTTGGCAGCGTTTTTCTGATTAGGATTATTCTGATTGTCGGACTGCTCTTCCGGAGAATATATATTTTTCTTGTTCTTCTTATTCTTACCACTATGTTTTTGTGAAGTTTGCACAGAATTTACCTCAGCCGTAGGAAGAGTAGTCGTTTGGTTAGGGGCGGTGGCAGCCGAGGATGGCTGGGAGGTTTGCCCCCGAGACTATTTTGTGGCTATGCCATAGATTGTGCCAACGAGACCGTCGGCGTGGGCTTTGGTTTTTTAAGTAGTGGGAGGATTTGGGTTACCAAGGGCATTGGGGAGAAAATCATATAGCGTGCCAGATTGTGAATAGATTAAATCCAAGTGTTGGGCACGACGAATGCATTGATCTTCTGTGACTGCACCGGAAAGGCCAATGTCTTTAGAGATGTGGGGTAAGAGAGACTTACAAAACCAGTTAGATAAGAGATGATCCAGGATTGGCGCTTTGACTAGCCTCCTCCTACGTCTCCATTCATGAATATGATCGGAGATGTAGGTGGCAGTGTCTTGACACAACGAGGTTAACAGTTCCGTTCCAGTTTCAAATTTGATTGGTAATTGGAAGTTCTTTAGAAACTCCATTGCTAAAGTGCCAAAAGTGTTTATGGCTGCGCGTGGCAATTCAATATACCACTTGGCGGCATCGCCTGTAAGGGTGCGGGGAAACAGTAGAAGCCGGACACTATCATCCACCATGGAATTAGATATAGACCATAAATGAAAGGTAGTGATGTGTGCGGCTGGGTCGTCCCCTTGTTTCCCATCGAACTTTGGGATGTCAGACGGAATATTGTGCGGTACTGGAGGCCAGAGCGGGTTGTGATTGATGGGGTCATTAGTCAGTTTATGGATGTCGGGGATGTCTAGAGCTACCAAAAATGGCAATTGTAGGTTTGCCCCCGAATATAACCAAGGAAGTATTGGCTGACTATTTGGACCATAGGGTCCGCCCATTAATTTGTTACCAGGAGGATAAGTAGGACTTTGATAAAAATTTCCTATAGGTGGAGGGGTAGGGATATATGGTTACTGTCCATAGGGCATATTGTATTGCGGGGTGAATGGTTGGTTGCCCCAAGTATAAAAGTGCCCTCCCATTCCAGATGGAGGTTGGGGTGGGTTAGTCCATATGGATGCAATAGAGTTTCCCGGAGGCATACTGCTACTTGCATAGTTCGGCAACGGCATAGACCCTACACTGATATTTAAACCACTTAAGGGAATAGTATTAACAATAGGTTGTCCAGTTTGTCCTAAGGATTGCAGGGGAAGTGAAATGTTCCCTGTTATCTGCGTGCTAGTGACACTGCCCCTTGGTATGGTGGCCAAGGGGTTTGAACTCAGCAAAGGGTTCCAACCAAAAGGGTTGCTAAAAGGAACTGAAGTAGTCACACTCATGAGAGGAGCAACCGTAGGTCCCAACGTGGTCACAGTAGGAGTAGATCCTGAAGGACTCAGCGAGTTACTTACAGTTGTGATGACCGTAGGGTTGGGACTAGGTATATTTTGACTACTGGGGTTACCAAGTAATGGCATAGAACTGAAAACTTGCAGGGAGGATGGTGGCAAACTTGTGATGGTTGCCATTGGCATCGACCCTATGGATGCCGGTTGTGAAATGGATGTTTGTGCGGTCGAAGACATGTCAGTGTGTGGTGGAATCTGAACTATCACAGGCCCCAACGGATCAGTGAGTGGAGGATTGTAATGAGGTACGACACCTTCTGTGAAAGGGTCCTCCAGAAATTACGTATGATATGAGGCGATGTGAAAATCAAGGTTTGTCAATGGAGACCGCTCTTCTGTAGAAGGCACGGGTTCACCAAGGTTCAGTTGTTCCTCAAGAGTCAGAGGAGGTAGACCTTGCTGTCGTCGAGACAGTCGACGTGGGTCGGATGACACCACGGTGACCTGTTTATTTTTAACAAATTTTAATAAATTGTGATGTATTATAAAGTCTCAAAGACAGTAACCACACACCTAAAAAAGAAAAAAGAAAAAAGGACTCTCTAAAATCAAGCAGCAAGCAGCCAGAATAGGGTGCCCTATCTGAGTTCTACCGTTTTCTGGTGATGAAATCCAGTATCACAATAGTATACAGAGAGGATTGGCTGAAAGTACAGTTACGGTCACTCTAGAGCTTCACCCGAACCTCAGACGATAGGTGTAAGCACTCTTGTGAAGAGGAGTACCCTCCTAAAGACCAAAGACAAAGTGGGTCCATCTATTTCAGGTACCAGGATAGCTCGTCCCAGTCACCTTGTGTAAGTCCCTAAAAATTATGGCCACTAAAGATACCTCAAATCACAGACATCATCAGGGGGGTCCACGGTCAAGGACAGTATGCTATATGGGCAGAATACCTAGATCCCTGATCTAGTTTCGACATCCCCGAAGGGAACCCTAGTATATAGCATACCCACTAGATGCAGTCGAACCTTCTTGTGAACCCAAGTGTTGTCTTGCGCTGAGCTCCGGTAAAGGAACGGTCCCGATAATATGAGTGCAGTAAGATTTTTCTCGTTAATGACTCTAGTCTCAGGTTTTGAGATCTTGGGTGATTTTCTCACTTTTCCTAACCCAAGATCCTAGCTTGTACTACTGTTGGTGTGAGCTCAAAAAGAGTAATGTGATTGATTTTATTATCGCTTTATTCTTAGTGTACTTGATTATTAGTCTTGCGGAGGGGGAGTGCACATATGAAATGTAATGAGACTCTGACTCAAGAAACCATGCAAAAATATGCTCTAAATATTCAATTCGATGAAGAGTATTTCTACAAGGAGAAGTTTCTTTTCAACATCCATGCACTAACATTCAAATAGAAAAGTTCAACCTTAAATATTTAGACATCTATCTACCTCATCTTAACAGTATTTTAACTAAAATTTTCAGAATTAAATCAGCTAGATGCAGAAAAACTAAAAAAAAAAAAATTCTTCTCTAAAAAGTAAATGTTTTTGACACTAACTTTTCAAGCAAGAGAAAACAAAAAAAAATTCCAGCTAAGTAAACAAGCACAGGGATTCAGTCAAGGAGGGATACTGATGGCCAAAAACTCTACAACCAAAACACAATCACAAGGGTGAATAGAAAATTTTGGCTAAGTAACACACTGTCTCTGAGTAAAGACAATGTTAATCCAGAGACTAACGCAATGTATTTAAGCAGAGCCTGCGTTATAACGCACTGGAACACCAACAGAGGTAGTGTTAGCCAGAGTAAAGTTCTTCAGATGGTCAAACAGAACCAGGATTGAACTCTGTGAGCTTTTGAAATGTCTACTAGGCATAAATATTGGTCCGAAGGGTCTGTGAACAGAGGAAAGAAGAAAGGGGGAAAGAGATAGTCCGGAAACTATGGGAAAATCCCCAGCAGAGTCGCCATTTCTGCTATAGGGTAAAATTCTTGGGTTGTTGGTTATCGAATATCCCTCTCAGGGCTTTCCGGTGCCTGAGGCAGACAATAAGATTCACTGTATAGTTCACAAAGAAGGCATATACATGTTCATATCAACTTAAACAACTTGATGGAATAGGATGGAGAATTACCTCTTTAATGATCTTAAAGTCTTTTAGAGAGCGCTAGGCGGCGAAGCAAGAGTTCTCCTTCACCAACTCCAAATCTTGACCCTGCAATCAGTCAAAGCACCCGTGTAATAACTATCACAATATACATTCCTACCAATTAAGTTAATATATAGCAAACATTAAACAATGAACATCTAAGCCATTCATCTCATGCTATATAAGTAATTGAAAAAAATAACAATATCAACGCATAGAATGGACAAAATAGATACATTTCTATTGATTTATAAAAAGGAGGATTACAACCGTCGGTTGTACCAAGCCCTCCTCAGCCTTCCAATCTCTTTATCTCTCAATGTGGTGATGTCTTGATCAACAAGTTCTCAATGAGCCTCTTTGACCTTTGACCTTCACACTACAACAATAATCTCTGCTTCACAAGTATTCAAAACTTTAACAATCCTTCGACCTTGAACCAAGAGCCTTCAGCTCCATTTTATAGGATATGGAGAGAGCAATCATTGCCCTTCTCTTTCCACCAGTTCTGAATAGAAAAAACCAAGATTTTTCCTCAACTTCCATGCTTTTTCCTTCTTTGAGAGTTTAGTTGTTTTTGGCAAGACCCAATAAGAGACTAGTGCTTTTCAGTTTCCCTTTTGTACTAACTCTCTTGTGAGAAAACGCTGGAAATTCAAATCATTATCCATGGGTTTTTCCCGTTTTAGACTCAAAACATGGGTAACGCTGCCCTCTAGTGTAAACAAAGCATTTCCCTAGCCACCAATGCTTCCTATTCATTGATCAGGTGCGTTATAACGCTCTTGTGCTGTTATAGTGGCGTGTTACCTTGGCAGAAGTAGGTTTAGTTTAGGTCTTTGTATTCCTTCCATATTTGTCTTCTCCTCTGAGCTGATGAGGAGGTATTTTGACCTGTAACAGAGACAAAATTATTTTGGTCACCTGTCATATGTCTTGAGCATCCACTATCCACGAACCAATGATTTTCTTCACTATGAGCACATAGAGCTAGGCCACATTTATCTATATTGAAATTTACGCTTTTAGCTTCCTCTCTTTTGAGAGGGAAATTTTTTTCATTATGATCATAATTATTACAAAATGAGCAGGCCAGATAAAACTTAGCCAAAGGATGAAAATAATTTTAACTTTTGATTTGTCCTTTCTCTTTAGGACCACGCAGCTTGTTTGTTTGATCTTTCAATATTTGTGCTTCATTCGTATGAGCCTTGCAATGCTTATCTTGATGACCAAAGCTTTTACAGTAGTAACATTACCCAATAAGGATAGTTTGGTACCTATTGTAATAGCCATAACTTGAATCAACATTCTTCCTTGGAGTTACTCTTCCTCCATTTCTTGGTTTTGAGATGTGCCTTTGTTTTTGGCGAGATGAATTTTCTTCTTTTGGATGGCAAGAAAGTATGTCGGTATAACTCCTTGCATTATTATTTGTACTTGATGATTATCCTTTGAAACCAATTCCAGATTTTTCATATTGAGGTTTTTGAGTATTAAGAATGTTATCAAGTGCTTGAGAGCTTTTCCAACTCCTTTTGACTTGCTCCAATTCCTTTCTTAGAGATACTATTTCAGCTTCATGCTTTTCACGGATATCTTCCTTCTCTTTTAGCTTTTTGTTCAAGAAGTCTTCCCTTCTTTTTGCTTCCTCCTTTTCTACTTTGAGATAAATGATATTATTTCATAAATTCTCATTTTATTCATTGGAAATTATTAGTAATTTATCCACATTTTAGGACCAAGGGACATTAAATAATAGTACATCCTCTTCTTCCAAAAACTAAAGTTTGTTCCATCAAACATAGGCAACTTCCCTATAACTTATATGTTCTTCATTGTGTATAAGAATCCTTCTTCTAGCTGTTAGGCTGATAATGAAGAAGCTGGATCTGATTCCAATTGTTGGAAATACTGAGAGGGGGTGAATAAATATTTCTTTTCAATTTTTATTATAACCAGCTATATTCTACACAAAAAATAGAGAAATGAATAATTTATTATAGAAGGAAGGATAATGATCCTTTTACAAATGAATCAGTATAATGATTTTCAAGCACCAACTTGGACTTAATGAGGCTTGGACCTCTAGGGCTTCAACCCTATCTTCTCCAAGGCACCAACCTTGTGTTTAGGAGCTCCAACCCCAAGGACACCAATCCTTTTCTGCTTCTTTATTGGATTATTGATTCAAAGATGATCCAATGCACCAATCTGCATCATACTGCACCGTCAATTATGTATCACAGTTTTGTATCAATTCTTCTCTAAGAGTTCTCCGCCACACAACACTAATAATTCTGTACTATTCAATGCTTCAGTTATATCACAAACAATTAGTGCTTGATTGTCTCCAAGCCTTCACAGATTGAGTGACTACAAGACCAAGCCACCACATAAATTTTCTTTGACTTTAACAAAAGTCTAAAGCACCACGTGTACAGTAGTTTAATCCATAATGGAGATTTTCTCTAACAGTGATAATAATTATGTTTTGTCCCTCCAATCCGAGCCAACAACACTTGTTTGAAGTCGTAATAAAGTTCTGAAGTTCGAAGCTGCAAAGTAAAGGTATGAAGTATATATTCCACAGGTTCGAGCTTCTAATTGAGGCTATAATGAAAGTATGTCCGAGCTATTTTTAACTGAGACATAGATTTTGAATTACATTCAGGTTCGAGGGTATGATGGTGGCTTTGTCTAAGCTTTCTGCTTCCTACAAGGAGATAATGTTTCTAAATAAGAGATTTGAACCTTATCCTATGTTGTTATGAGCCCTTAAACTTGTCACCTGTCCGAGGATATTTGTCTTAGAAGGAAGAGAAGATTCCTGAAACATATTCAAAGGCATGACACTCCTTGTCACAGGTTCAAATGATAGGTAGATATATCTTTAACCCAAAAATAATTTGCTTCACAAATCTTCTTCAGTGCATTTGAGTTCACGAGTTGTGAATTGTACTTGTGCTTCTCTATTTTTTTGACCCAGTTGGATGATAAGAAAATGAGGCTTGCGATCATATTTATATGCATTATGTTAGGGACGTGATCCTTGAAATGAGGCCGACATGAGGGAGGCTAGCACATGTCGGCTTAAGGACCAGATTAATTTTCTCAACTTGTAAAATCTATATCTCCCATCCTATTTGGAGTTTCGGGCCAAGTGATAGCTCATTGGAAAGGAAAAATTATGCTCTAAAATATGGAATATGAATAAAATTGAGAGGCTGCCTCTAAGATACTAATTTTTTTTTTTTTTTAGTGTGACTGGTCATAAATTAGTGCAGAATTAGAGACATGGCAGATAGGATTTTCTTGTTAGGATTTTTCATCATAGGATCATGGTGAAATTATGTAGGATATGCATGTCATCATGATAATATCCATAAATCATGTAATATGGAGTAGTATCCATCAATTTCCATCAAGAGAGCTTATCAAGAGATCTTGTATTTCATCAATGAAAATTGTTGACCAACACTTGCTTCCTTAAATTTGATGGACCAACATCATTCCTCCTTTTAGCATGAGTAAAGAAGGCACGTTAGAGACTTTTGAGGGAGAAAATGGGCCCCAAAAAAAAAATGTACAACAAAAATAAAATTTATAAGAACCAATAAGATTCAATATGATGATTTCAACCATGGGGGGCGATTCACCATTTTTGGAGTCAAAATGTAAAAAGATAAAAAATTAAAAAAACTACTTTTTCAACTTATATCCTACGCTTTTACTCAAATTTCGAGCATAAGCACTTGTTGGATACATAGTTTAATTTTGCATCCAAGGAGTACCCACGTTGCATACTTTCGATGGACCCTAGTACACGAAAAATGTGAAATACATGTTTTCATGTATTTCACATTTTTCATGTAGTAGGGTCCATCCAAAGTATGCAACGTGGGTAATCCTTGGATGAAAAATTAAATTTTGCATCCAATGAATGATCCATATCAAATTTGAGTAAAATAATAGGGAGATAAGTTGAAAATATGAGTTGAAAAAGTAGTTTTTTATTTTTTCCCTCCGAAACTTGATGAGGTAATCTAACCTTATTTTATTATTTCCACTATTATTTTATCATATTCCTTAGGAGGCCCATTTTAGACCTCAAAATTTCTCTAATGGTATGTTCACTTCCATTTAGAGTCTTATCTCTCTCTATCATCCTTGTTTCTTCTTGAGTTCATCTAGCCAAGAGCTCATCAAAACTTGGTATCCTGCCATTATTGAGAATGGCGGTGATAAATGTTTCCTATAGCCTTGTAAAACCTCCAAGTGCAATATGGGTAAGTCCCCTGTCATGAGTAACTTCTCCAATAGATATCAAATCCTTATTCACTTGAGTTATCCTCATGAAATAATCTTGCATAGACTCCCCTTTGTCCATCTTAATATCCCTCATCTTGTTCTTGAGAAAGAGGACTTGATTTTCATTATTGAGTTTCAACATCCAAATAAAGTTATCATACATTTCCTTGGAAGTTCCCAGATCACCATTATAACAAATTAAATTCTTTTGAATAGAGTCAACTAATATTTTCTTATCTTTGACCTCACCTCTTCTATACTTCGTTCTAACAACACCATGTGCATTTGAAGGGGGCTCCACTGCTTTCCCTTGCACATAATACAACACTTCATGTTCCTCCAAGGTCAAATCAAGTGTCATCTTACAAGCATGATAATCTAATTTTTCATTGATCTTATCCTTAGTCTTGAAATAAGAGTTTGCATCCATGGAGACTTGTCCCAACAGTCCTTGTCCAATGACACCAAGTGTTCCAATGGTGATTTCTTACTTCTTCCTTGGGTTTGTCTTCACCTTAGCTTTGATACCATGTTAATTTTTATGGTAGGTTCTGTGCTTGCAAGAATTACTTCAATGTCTTATTAGCCCAATAAAAATTCCTTTATATTCCAAAAACAATCATAATCAACTTCAATATTATCTTAATATTTACTTTAGATAATAATTGATAATGATCGTAGATATAACATCATCAACAATATGCACAAGAAGACATGGCAAGACAATGAACACAGAGATTTAGGCCAATGCCAGGGGAAAACCCAACCAATCCTCCTTATTGAGAAATATCAAATGTTCAGTAGAGAGAGAAGATCCAATTTAATACAATGATCGCAAATTCAAAGTAAAGAATTTGACTATCCAATGAAAGATGACCAACAAGAATCTAATGCCAAATAAGAAGCCCAAGATAATCCAAATCAACCTCGGTCAAAATATGAAATTATGATATATGCCAGCAGTAGTCAAAGTTCCCTAACCATTCAAGTCAATGTTGGTCAAATTCCAATCAAAATTCCTCCAAAGTGTTCGGTTAAAGTATAGAGGATATCATTCTCTTGTACAAATCAAAGTCAACCAAAAATAGAGAGAAAAATAGTCAAATTTCATTCAATGCTTTTGTGGTCAAAGTCATCAGATTTACCTATGATCAACACTGGGCATCCTACATAGAAACCCTCGATTTTTGTGCCAATAATTGCGGCTTGAAAAAAAATAACATTTCCAAGTTAAAACAAAGTCAAACTATCCCAAAATTTCCTCGGTCAATGTTTGTCAAAGGTGTTGAATAGAGGGGTCGACACAGAAGATAAAACAACCCATAAAACCCTTCACACGTGTGGGGAAGTAGTTGCCTCAAATGTTGTATGAACCAATAAGAAGAGATAAAATGATGTGTTTAGTTGAGATGTTAAAATAAGGAGACCTTTAGGTGCATTTATATGAGACAACATGGGCCCGAGGTCAAGATTCATGTCTCTTCACTAATGTGAGCTGACTTGAGGGGGGGGGGGGGGGGGGGTCGACTTGAATTGACCAAAAGTGCCATTTGTAGGTGTGAAAAAATTATAATTTTCTAAGTGAAGAATGATGCCATCAAGGGTGTTCTATAGGTGTATTGAGACATCAAAGGAGGGGCTTCCAAGTGGGGGAATTAGCCCCTAGTTGCACTCTTTAAAAAGGCACCATCGAGTTTTGCTTCAAGATTCACGAGTCTCCGTCAATGTCTTCCTCTTAATCTGATTTTTCCTTTTGATTGTGTTATAGCCACTACAATAACACCCAATTGAATTTTATATTACCAAATTTTTGGGTCCCCCCATGCTTGTCAAGGTACCAGTGGTTAGACTCGTATTGGGATTTCACCAAGATTTTCATGACCCAATTTTCATGAAACTCTATTATGGAAAATGAAGGAGAAAGTGATATATTATTGGTACACATCACATAAAAAATGTGACATACCAACACACAAAGGGAGCACCTACGATAATGTTAAACCATAAAGGAAATATTTTCTTTATAGTTGTATGGCATCAACCATGCTGGTCAAGCATGCATGTATCTTACTAATCCTATTGGTCACAACAATTTTCATCAAATCTAACATTTCTTCAAAAATAAAATCAAAATTGAGGGGAGTTCTTATATAGTCAATTATTAATTTGACATCCATTAATCACTCGTGATAAAAGTCATTACAACTACTAAATAACAAGGCAATATGTGATGTAGTCAGACACATGTATGTCATAAAAGGCATCTTGGAATATCAATTAAGTGGAATCCCCTCATGAAAGCCAAATCATGAACTTGAGTTTTTCTCCAACACGCCTAAGTTTTCCATTAATCTTTCAATTGGGACAACAGATATGTAATAAGAAAAGGGAACATTATCTATAGAAAGTGTCAAGACCATGTTACATTAGGGCATTGAAAATTAGGTATAAGTGTATTAAAACATCACAACATAAAGCAATACAAGCACACTTTCATAGTGCGTTAAAAGCAACCTTAAATGTCAAATATACAAGGAGTCCAACTGATCTGGACTTATGCAAGAACACAATAAAATACAGAAATACACTTAAACACAGAGATGCAACATAAATAAGACTTCATTTCATTAATATCACATAACTGAGATATTCTTACAAATAGAATGGAAATAAACTAGCTAGGGCGCTGGTAGCTTATCTCTGAGAAGAGATGTGGCAACTACAGGCCTATAAAATATGTTACAATGAGGTTCGAAGGCCTATTTATTATTGAGAAACAATAGAAAACCATATGTTATCACTCCAACGGATCTCTAAGGCCGAGAAGAGACCAGCAAAGGTAACTACAAACCAAGCTCTCGCCAAGCATCTAGCCCTACTAGGCAAGAGAGGGCTCTCTCCAAGGGATCAAAACCAAGAGGACTGGATCAATTATGTTTTAGGCTAAGTATAGCATCACATGGGTTTTTATTGTTGATTTGAGTGCTCGATGAGTGAATTAGGTCAAAGAGGTAACTAGGTCAGGGAAAATAAGATCAGAATTGCATACATCTAATGGGGCAAGGTAGGTAAGCACTCTAACACTTTAGGGTTCTTAGGTGAGATAGATCAGACTGACGAGGTTCTAAAAATAGCATAACAGTACATGAATTCTTTTTAAACTGAAGAAACTGAACAAAATATGTTGATTCTCCCAAAACAAAGCATAAAAGATGTATTATGCCTATCAAACTTGAGAAATCAACATATCATAAAGCTGGAATGAACATGAAAGACAAAAAAAATTCATACATATGAAACTAAAGGATAAACTATATCAAAGCACAATACCACATGAATCCCAAAAGAATAGTTTCAACTCATCCAATATATTCCTGCCAAAATCTGAATACACTAGTGTCTCTGATCAATATAACAACATCCAAACTGTGAAATGGGTCTAGAAAATAAAGATATAGCTATCAAACAACTTCTCCCAACCTCAGGTGTCGAATTGATAAGTTCTGGATTTGATCCACAAAATTCTGAACTGATACCTAGAGTGTAGGGTGGCCAAACTGACTCATCCCTAACTTTAGTGAAACTTTCATCAATCTTCTCAAAGAGTTTTAACTAATGTATAACCCCTAGGTAAGTGTAAAACATCATAATTACATTTACATCCATCATTTACATCAGTAAAAAGGTGATTTTTCCATGGTGAAACTGAGAAAACTGGAAAAAATCAGAAAAGATAGAGAAAGGTTAGGAGCACAACACCAATGTCAGGAGCGCAGTGCCATCTTACAACCAAGTTTTGGAGGGGTTCCTGGTGTCAAAATTGAGCTCATGATAGCTCATGGGAAAGCGTGTCCTGTCTAGTTTCCATATCTATCCTTATTTTCCAAAATATACTAGATTTGACCTCCAAAAACTCAATCTCCCAAGACTGGTTAGTAGCGCAGTGCCAGGCTCAAAAAGAGGGCAGAAACGTGGTTTTTTAGGTGTTTTTTGAATTTTTTGCTAACCATTTTGCCCAAATTTTCTTAGAAAATTTTCTAACTTGCATGTATTCATTATTATAAATCCACTGGTGGTCTTGGTTTAACCAATGGAGGTCCCTAGAAGAAGTGCGACGCCTAGGGTGGTATGCTCCTTACAGTCAAACTGTCTAGTGACTGTCAAGAAATGCATAAAAACTCAAAAATATTGAAAATTGCCCAAAACTTTGCCAAAATTTGCATAATGGTTGCTAAAGATGTGTGTTAAGCATGGAGGGAGGCCTCAGCAAGGATTTCAAGCTTCCTCTTCTCCTCTTGCATGATTAGGTTATCAAGCTTTGACTTGACCTTCTTGAGCTTAGACCTTGCAATTTGGTTTCTTTTGAAATAGTGCTTTACCATCCTCCTCTATATGTCGTTATATTTATTTGCCTTCTCCAAGAGCTTCTCAATATGGTTATTAACCCTCTCAAACAAATTCTCTCAGTGCTCATTTATCGTTATGGAAAATTTCTCATTCAAGGTGAGATCATCTACTAGTTCTTGTTCCTTTTTCTGCTCTAATTCTAAAGCTCTTTTCAGGCCTATGGTCCTTGGAATCTTTCTTGGCACTTGGCCTTCTTCCTCATCAGGTTCACCATATATCTCATAAGCCTGATCAAGCAATACCTTTGCCTTGTTTTCTTCTCTCTTTGCTTTGAGAAGTTGCATCTCCATGATTGTCTGCTTGGTTTGAAGTTGATTGGTTTCCTACTCGAGAAAAAAAATGACAAACTTATATCTATCTAAGTTAGTCTGAAGCTATATAATTTGGGCATCCTTATCCTTGATAATCAAGGAAGTTTCATAATCATTTTGTTGATCCAAGTCAACAAGATCAAATTTTGTCTCTGTCTCATGGAGGTTTTCCTCCTCAAGCCTGACTTCCTCATGAACATCTGCCTCTGTCATATTTTGATTTCCCTTATGTACCTACTTTGTTGATGAAGAAGGAAAGGTCCCTTTCACAATCTGTGGAGCAAACAATTTCCTATGCCCTCTCTGATATGTTCTAGCCAATGTTCCCTTTTCATCCCTTTTAGGCTTGCTGGCCATAGCTATACTAGATGGCTCAATTTGACTCTGAAATGGTGATGATGATTATGAAATGGGTCTAGTAGGCTGAGCTGATGAAGAATTAGGTGTTGTATGCTGAGATGGAGGAATACATGTAGTAGGTTGAGATGGGGTAGGCATATCTTCAACTTGTTGATCTTGTGGAGCAGTGAAGATGTCATTGGCAATGAAAGTGTCCTATGAGATGTTCAACTGGTTAAGGTGATGGAGGACAATGATCTTCATGAAAGAGTGGTGAAAGAGGTTGTTCATATGCTGGTCATAATATCTCTTTTGTACAATGTATGCCATTTTGTCAATGTTCTTGAATAGATAATATGGAATATTGAGCATCTTGACCCCTATGAAGTGCATGAGCAATATAATATGATATGTGTAAAGTATGGAGAATCTGCCTTCACAAGATAAGTAATTCATGATGATTTTCATCATGGGGGAATAAATATAAAGAAGGTAGCTGAAAGGAAAGAACCTCTTTCCTTCATTTTTGTACCTTGTCTTGATGTATGGCTCATAATAGTGATCATCCAAGTCTTTTGCCTTGAACTAATTCTCACCTATATTTCGAATTCTAGTGGCAGCTCCAATGATGGCTGTGGATATGATTAAAGTCACACCAACAAGGGTAACTTGATTATCCTGAAGGTTTGATATGAAAAGTCTTCTCAAAACAGGGTGGTGTTGTACTCTTTTATCATTTCAAAAAAATCGAAGCATCTGACTTGCTTGACACAAGTAACAACCATGGGAGAGGCCATTAGTTCTTTGGTGTTGGTGGGCTCAAGTCTAAGAATCCTTCCTCCCTTATGTGGCGTTCTCTCTTCCCTCTCTTATTCCTCCATGTAGTCTCTATTTTCCTCCTCCATGGTATTTTGGTCTAGAAACCCTAGGGATGAGGAAATGGGAGTGGGGAATGGGATATGAAAAATTAGGAAGATAGGGGAAGGGGTTAGTAAAATTAGGGAGGTGGTGGGGGGTTAAAATGTTTAGGGAATTGGGAATGATAATTTTATTATAGGATTGATGGTAATGGGTGCCTAAGAAATTGAAATTCCCACAAATTAGGGTTTAGCAGAAAAGGGATTTAGGGACAAAGATATAGTAATGTAGGGGTAGGGATAGGTTTCACTGTGATGTGGGAAGGAAATGTGAGGTCATAGGGAATAAAATTTGGAATGAGGGAATGTGAATAGGGTTTTTAACTAGACAAACTCCAAATTTTGCATGAAAACTCAAACAACATGAAAATTTCTCTTGAAGAATGCAAGGAAGTGGCAATTGTGTATTACTTACTTGCTAAGAGATGGTGAGAGACTTTTCTGGAGGTTAGAAGCAATTTGCATGAAATTTAGAGCTTGCTGAGCAAAAAGGCTAGGAGCGCAACGCCTTTGGGAGGAGCGCAGTGCCCTCTCTACTAGGAGTACAACACCCTTAGAAGTTGCACAAAGCTAGTTATAGGAGTGCAACGCCTCTTGTCCAGGAGGAACGCCACCAAAGAAGTCAGTCTTTCTCCCTTCAAAATGGAAATTCAAGCTATGGAAGTGGTGGCTTGATGTTGTGAGGAACAAATAAGAGTCAATTTGATGTCTTGGTGAGCTTTATAATTTGTGGATTTGATGTTTTGGGCCTTGGGACCCACTTTACCTTATTCACATTCATATTTAAAATTTGAAACTATACCTTTTCATTATGACTTCATTCTTTGACAACTGATCATTTGATGGATTAAGAACTCTTTAAACTTTGAAATTTTTATTCTTTGGCACGTGGAACTCTAAGTTGGCAGCTTGGGAGCTATGAGCTTATTACAAATTGAGTGACACAAAATTACATAATGAAAAATAAAAGTTACATTTTGAAATAAAAATTACATCTTGAAATAAAAATTACTCCTTACAAATCATCTTTACATGGTATATTTGTCACAAAAATCAACCATCCTTTTTTATTTGAATGTTGTCGCATTGTTGGTAATAATATTACGAGGAAAACCAAAACAAGAAAATATGTTAGCCTCTAAAAACTAAATAATTACAAGGTCTATTGCTCGCCTTGTTGGGATCACTTCGATCCATTTGATGAAGTAGTCGATGGCTGTCAATATCCATTTGTGCTATGCAGATGAATTTGGGTGAATTTATCCGATGAATTCAAGTACCCATTGCTGAAATGTTGCATGAATTGAAATGGGCTACAAAGGTAATGAATTAAGTTTTCTTTTACCTTGAAAAACTTGACACTCATGGAACCTCATCACTATTTTGTACAAATCTGAAAATAGAGTTGGCCAATAGTATCCCTCTCTCAGTACTTTATTAGTCGTGGTCTTCTAGAAAAGGTGGATGCCATAGTATTCTTTATGAAAATCATTCATAACCTCTTGGGATTCACTCTCAACTAAACAATTCAGCAATAAACCTCCTGGATCTTTCTAGATAAGGGCGCTGTCCAAAATGCAGTATTTGGAAGCTTTTAACTTTAAAGACCTACCCTTACTCTTAGTCATGCCTGAAGGAGGATTAAAATGTTGAAGCACATATATTATATCAGAATACCTAGGTAACAAAAGAAATATATCAGATACCTGTACCATAGTGACATCTTATTCTTCATTAGACAATGTTGTAATAAGATTGATATCTAAAACATGCAGATTTTACTCATCCATAAGCTTTGCTAAACCTTGACCTTTGATCAGCTTTGTGGGCTTTATCTAGAGGTCATATTCCAACATCACTGCTATCCATTTCCCTCTTCTTCCTTTCGGATCTGTCTTCATAAGAACATCTTTGGCTGCTGCATTAGGGACATAAGCCAAAGTATGAGAATGTAAAATATAGACACAGAAATCCTTAAACGCTTTTATCAAAGCCAAAGACTATTTCTCAATGATATTGAGTGAAGAGCTGCATCCCTGATGGCTCAACTAAAAAATACAATGGTCTATTCTGTCTTGTCCTTATTTTTCATTAAGACTGCAACTATGGTGTGCTTAGAAGTGAATGAGAATATAATAAAATCAATAGTGTAATCTGGGATTATTAAAACATGGGCAGTAGTCAAAGCAAACTTAACTGTGTTAAAATACTTCTTAACATCCTTGGACCACTTTACCTCATTATCCTTTTTCAACATGTTGGTCATTTCCCTAAGCTCAGCCAAATTTGGAATAAATCTGCGTAAGAAATTCATCTTATCATTGAAAGCCTGATTTTATTTTTTGCTCCATGGAAAATCAGTCTATTGAATTGCCTCAACCTGAGAAGGGTCAATATAGATTCCATCCTTAGAGATGATGTGACTGAGAATTTTTCCCTCCTCCATCGCAAAGAGGCTCTTTTTTAGATTAAGAGAAATTCTCAAATTCTTGCATTTCTGAAAAAAAAATCCTTAAGTGATACAAGTGTTCATCATCTGAATGGGAAAAAATTGTCAAATCATCTAAATATACCACTAGGAAAACATGTTTCTCATTTGAAAATGATATATCCATTTCATGTTGAAAGGTAGCCCCTGCATTCTTGAACCCAAATGGCATCTTTGCATATTTGAATGTACCCCAAGGTGTAGTGAAGGCAGTTTTGTCCTGATATTTCTCATGTACTAGAATCTAACTATACCCTAAATATCCATAAAGAAAAGACATTAGAGAAGCCCCAACCACTCTTTGTAATATGTGATCCATTTTGGGAAGGCGATAATTATCTTTCAGTGACACCTAGTTTAAATTTTTGAAGTCTATGCAAAGCCTTATTTCAACTGTCTTCTTTCTTACAGGGACTAAGTTAGATATCTAATCAGAAAACCTTTTAGGAACAATGATACCTGACTTGTAGAGCCTGTTTACTTCTTTTTGTTGAACCCTTAGTTAAACTGAGAGGGGGGGAGGGGTGAATCAGTTTAACACATTCATGGATTTTTGAAACTTTTCATTAAAACTTATTTACCCTTCATTTCATGTCCAACTTAATATGTGAGTAATCTTAGAATGTGAGCAGCAAGTATTAATATAATATAACAGTAGACTTTAATATGAGAGCAGCAGGTATTAAGCAGATGATATAAATCAAATCAACACATAAACATCATGCACAGAGACACCAGATATAAGTGGAAACCCATAAATGGAGAAAACCACATCTTATTATTGTTGTGATGCAAAGGCAAGCTCCAACTCCCTCTCACCACTGTTTTTCTGCAGGCACCAACCTACAGGAGGCTCCAACCTCAATTCTGCAAGCTACAACTTGCAAGGAAGCACCAACTCCCTTCAATTTTCTGTAGGCTCCAACCTCAGTCAGCTACAACTGACAGCTATCAAGCTGCAACTTGATAGGGAAGCTCCAACTTCCTCAATTTATCAAACTGAATGTTTGCTGATTTACCTCAGATATCAGCTCTGTTCTGTAGCATCTCTTTCTGCTCCTCTCTTCCTTATCTTCTCTGCCTTGATCTTCTATACTTTTCATTCTCTATCCTTATCCTCTCACTCACCACTTGTGCATATCAATGTGATATTATATATAGAGTTCATCATATGACTCTTTACGTTCCTCAGGGAATTTGAAGTGAATAGTCCTGACTGTTTGACTTCTGTCTTCTCATTCCTTTATCCAACTCATTTTAAAATTATAATAATATGTACAAATTTCCATGCTACAGTGGGATTTTTCTTTTCCTTAGGATACTTGCCTTTGCATCACAAACAATATAAAACAAAAATTATTTACATTTTCAGTTGCACATTTCAATACCACTCAGTTCCTTTTCTGGACTTTCTTCGGCTTTACTGGATGTGTCTCTTCTGCTGCTGTTGAGTGAATGTTCTGTGTATTTCTGTTCATCATGCCTACAAAATTCCCTGTGACTTTTTCAGTTCCTACATTCTTTGTTTACCTCTGTTAGGCCCACATTTTCATCCCTGTGTTTATTCACCTGTTCACTGTACTTTTGTGCACCTGCTGCATATATAACTGCTTTTTAATATAACAACTGATTTTAAATCTAGGAAAACTCTCAAGGTTCTAATCTCTTTGGCTTGCACTTTAATCAACTATGGAGGCTTCTTATACTCACGATTATAAGACCCATAAAATACATAATATGCTCTTGTAATAAACCTAATCAATGTTTTAATACAATTTCGAAGCAATATTAAAGCTCACTATATTAAATATTAACGTAGTATATATATCAACATATGTATATGTTTCCCACCAAATGTGAAGACCCATGTATTTACTTTAACGTATGCCCATCTCCGAGTCAAACATTAAAAAAAAAAATATTAATAAACCGTGGCTTTTGTTTAGCGCCCAACGTAAGCATGGTCACGGGTTTTATAACCTTTATATCATCAAACTGTATTACGTTCCCCACTTAAATATATCACTTTATAATGCTCACATCCACAGTCCCGTTTAGCTCTCACTATACCCCGTTCTCCTCCACGTGGTCTTCCTCAAATTCCTTTTGATTTCACACACACAGTCATACGTATGCATTTTATAATTTATCCTCTTCCATATTATGACTATGGAAACCCTTAAATATGTTCAGTCGCCATCTTATAATAACGTTGCCGCCCTTATATTAATAACCGACATTTTTAATAAATTATTATAGGCCTCGACCCCACCATACAATCGACAGAATCAATCAAATACACACGCCCGTACCTTAAGTTAACCTTCGCGCATCTTCCCAATATGATCACTGTCTGATGGCTTCCCTCTAGATCGACGGCTTGTATCGATATCGCACGGGGTCCTCAGTCAAGATTTAATGCGCGATGGCATGCAGTGAGAGTGGTTTTGCCAACTTGCTCTGGGACACGCGTCGTCCGTCCTGTGGAATCACTCCCAACTCCTCAAATACCACCCACCGTGTAAAGGTGGTGCGATGAAAACCATAAACCGCCGTCACTGTTCATCTGGTCATGGTTCCGCTTCTTCGACACGCCAGGTTCTGCTCAGCTTCCGCTTCAAGGTTCCGCTCGTTCTGTTTGAATCTTGGTTTCCGGCTTCCTTGCAATTAGACGATGCTCCAACGCACCTCTACGCATTTCATTTATCTTTACCCTTATGCAAGAAGCATTGACTCTTAGTCAAAGTTACCCTGTCTCAACGATTACAAATTTTGCTGTAAGTGTTCAATTCATCATTTGAACAATATTTCTCTTCTTCCTAGTGCTGCTATGATTCATATTGATTATTCACAATCGATATCAATTATTCACAATCTTCAGGTTGAACTTGTTGTGACTTCTAAGTCAAGAGTTTGCGCTCAATATTCTCAGGTTCCAAATGCATTCACTACTTGTCTCTACTTCAATACACTGCATGTCTCTGCTACCTCACTGCTGCTTTGTTGCTGTTTCAGGTGCTCCTTTGCCATATCCTTTGCCATCAATGACAATATTTCCAACACTTTTTAAATTGATGGAAATAACCTTGGGTTGATCCTTATCAACTTTTACAGAAATGGATTTTGATCGGGCTTTATGGGAATGGTGTGCTATATGATGTCTTTATTATAGACCTTTAAGTCTGCATAATCCCACATGAAAACATTAGAAAATAAATCAATATACTTGTCCTTTACCTCCGAAGACAACGACCTGGATAGTTTGACCATCTTGGGCTTGTTCGCTGTCCCAAAGTTTACGTCCTCCACACCTTTTTCTGTAGGAACCTATGTTGGCTTCCTTGCTACATCATCCTGATCGAAAAATTCTTCCAAAGGTATGAGACCTTTTGGAATATTGTTGTCTTTCACCTCTAGTATATCAAACTGAGTTGCTTCGATGACCTGATCATCTTGTCATAAACTTTGTCGATTGCACAATTCTCGAACTCACCTTCACTTTTCATAAATTTATTAACTTTCCGATCATCCCAAAATACTTTCCAATATCGCAATTTATTAGGAACTATAGGCCGATGCTTCACATGAATTTAAAATTTTTTGTTAGAAAATATTGTGATTTTAAAATTACTTACTGTTGTAGCAAGTGAATCTTCCATGAGGTTCTGATTTCTTGGTACTACTGTCAAAGTGTATTTTGGAAACATCTTCAGGATATCTAGAACAACATTCATGTATGCTCTCATTCGTGGATGTCTAGCCTGGTATTCCACTTTTACCTATTTTATCACAAGTTCGGAGTCACCACGTACTGAAATTGTTCTTGTGCCCAATTTCTTCAAATTCTTGAGACCTGTGATCAATGCTTCATATTCTGCCTCGTTATTAGAAAAATCAAAAGCCAGTTTGTATGAATATAATCTAACATTTATAGGAACATTACCAAGCTGATTAAGAGGGCTGCAGACCCAAATTACGATGCTTGCCCCATTTTTCCCTAAGGCACCATCAAATTCCATGGACCACATACCATTTTCATCCTCCAAGTGCTAGAATTCTGATTGTTGTTTTTTCTCAACTATCTAGGCTGCTTCTTGATTCTGATTTGAAATTTATTCTGCCTTATCAGATGGTTGCTCTGAAACACTGGGAAAATTTTCTTTTTCCTTCTCTATAACTGTTCTTATGCAACTATGAATCTCTGGAACATCTTCTACTTCTATAAGCTCACTATCTACATTATTCAAACCACTATCATTGAACAAAATGAAAGATTCTAAATCTGTATGTACAACATTTATCGGATGATTATTAGGCCTTTCTTTGCTAGTTATCAAGTACTTAATCTTCGTTTCTCGGTACAACTTTCTCAATTTCCCAAAAACTAGGATGGTGGCATAAGATAAGTCTAGCTTCAGAGTGCCTCTCAACTTCGCTCGCCAAGATCTAGACAAAAACATACCAAACCGTGGTGGTATATCAGCCACCACCACATCCATCAAGACATTATTTGCTGGGATTTTCTCAAGGGAAACTACTAAATCCTAATAAGACCCAAACAATGGACTCTTCCTGAATCAAAGGAATACAAGTCATGGTAAGGACGAGTGATATCTAGGCCCAATTTCTCCATAATGGATTTTGGCATCAAATTGTGGGAAGCTCTAGAATCGAGCGTGGTATTATGAAGGATATTCTGGTGGATTATCAGAGTCAAATAGAATGGGGTAACTTCACTATCCTCTAACTGAACGTCTATTGCTGGACCAAAGATAAGCTTAGGTTGGTCATCATCGACATTAAGTATACCAGATGAAGAATAAAATTTTAATATTTTGGCCACATGAGACTTATACTGATTATTCTTAACAAGTTCACTTAAAGGTATTGACACTTTCAATTTGGAAATTTCAGTTTCTATGCTGAAAGGATTGGATTTGTTTACCTCTTTAGTGATGTCTCTTTTGTTGACATGATCTTTTGATGCAACTTCTTTCCTTTGGCTGTATTTTTGTTTTCCAGATGAGCTTGTAGATGGTTGATTATCTTTGTTCTAATTTGAAGCTGTAGGTTCTTTTCCTTTACTTTGATTACCCTAAGAATTATGTTTTGGTTGAGTATCGTTTTGCAGAGATGCCCGCTTCTGAATATGAGTTATTGGTACATCTCTACCTCTCAATGTATACTGACTCTACTGTGAGCTTAGGGCGTTCAAGTATCCTCACTGATAATCATCAGATTTAACCTCCAAATAATGATCTTGGGCTAAAATGTAATCTTCATCCTTCGGTATATCCATCTTCTCGAGATACTGGCTAGCCATCAGCTGTAAAAAAATGGTTTTCGGAAACAATTTGATCTTCTTCTTCTTCTTCAAATCCTTGAGCATAATTCTGCTGCAAGGGTGTCCGAATTGGCTGTGGATATCCTGGTTGCTCAGGTGCCCTCTGTTCCCTTTTCTTAATCCTGAATTGAGGTTTCTGATACTAGCCCCTGAAGTCAGGATTTCTAGCTTGTGGTTTAGGCTGCCTTTCAGAGATAGGAATCTTGTCAAACATTCTCTCAACCATTTTGATTAAAGTGTCCAGTTTTACATCAGAAGATGATGATGCTTCCTATTTGATAGTTAATCTCCTTTCACCCTTCATTTTTGACTTCTTTATAGAAAAATTATCCTCTACACTAATTTCATTTTTCTGCATGTCTTCTAACGTAGCAGGATTCCTTTCGCTCAACTACTAGGTGATGTCTAGATCAAAACCATTTGGGTAATGCAAAAGGTTCAACCTTGGAGGGGGTTTGATCTCATTAGGAATGGAATGGTAAAATATGTTGAATCAGATAATGAAGTCTTGTATTGATTCATTTGGTTCTCTTTTTAGATTGTTATATTCAAAAATATTTGTAATAGATTCTTATTTACCTCCCATCTGGCTATGAAAGCATCTGCCAAATGATTTGATGTGGCTATGGAATTTTCATTTAATGATATGAACCATACCTTAACTTCTCCTGAAAAAATTTGAACTATGATTCTCATTTTTGCATCATCTGCATCTATTTCCTCAAGGTCAAAAAATTCTGTAACTTTAACAATATGTTGCTTTGCAGAGATTGAATAATTTTCATCAAAAAGTGGAAGCCTTTGGCCATAACCCTGAGGTAAGGCATTGAGTTGACCTGGTAAGATGAGGGGTGAAAATCTGGCCATAGTTCCTACTGAATGGAATATAGGAGTGACAATAGGAATAGTTTTCTAAATAGGCGATGAAGTAAATGGTGCGGAAAAGGAAACAACAACTAATTGTGAATGTGTCGGGATAGGTATTGACTCTTGTTGATATTGGATTATAGCCTTTTCTGACTGGTACTGAAGTTGTTTTGCTATAATTTCAAGTTTATAAAATTGACTCCAGACTCTAGTGTCAAAGTCTGATTCAGAATTAGTTTCTTCAAAGGATAGATTTTCTTCAAGTTTTAAGGAACTAAGATCTAACTCAGATAATGAATTGGCCTCAGAGAGCCTTAAAGGATCAAAGACTATGTCGGCTAAAGAATTTTTAGACTTTGATTGAAACAATGACAACTCAAATTTTAGATCAAATGGTATATCTTCAAGAGATAGAACTTTAGTAACCAGTGAAGAAGATCTTACCAATGGGATTGGATTTGACTGAATCTTTGTAGCTTGATATCTATTTTTCCGAACAATATTCTTTGGATCTTCGACTGGATCAGCTGGGTGAGGATCAGGATTTGATCTGATGTATCTCCTTGAAGCTAGAATGTTCAGTGTTCAACAACTTATTTTCTCTACAAATTTTTCGGATCAGCCTCAACGAAATCTTAGACCTATCATCCAGAGGCCAAGAATTCAAAGCATAATAGTACAGCCAGGGAAGAACTGACACTTTTCTTCCCCAGTATGGTCGCCAAGATGTTATCACTCCACTAGATCTCCGAGGCTGAGAAGAGGCCAACAAAGGTAACTACAGACCAAGCTCTCACCAAGTAGCTTTTCCTTCTAGGCAAGAGAGGGTTCTCTCCAAGGGATCACAACCAAGAGGGATGGATAAATTAGGTTTTAAGTTAGGTATAGTAGCACATGGGTTTTTATTTGTTGATTTGGGTGTTGGATGAGTGAATTAGGTCAAAGAGGTAACTAGGTCAAGGAAAATAAGATCAGAATTGCAGACATCTAATGGGGAAAGGTAGGTAAGCACTCTAACACATTAGGGTTCTTAGGTGAGATGGATCAGACTGATGAGGTGCTAAAAAGAGCATGATAGTACATGAATTATTTTTAAATTGAAGAAAATGAGGAAATTATTCTCCCAAAATAGAACATAAAAGATGTATTCTGCCTATCAAACTTGAGAAATCAACATATCATAGAGTTGGAATGAACATGAAAGATAAAAAAAATTCATGCATATGAAACTAAAGGATAAATTATGTCAAAGCACAATTCCACACGAATCCCGAAAGAATAGTTGTAACTCATCCAATATATTCCTGCCAAAATCTGAATACACTAGTATCTATGATCAATACAACCTATGAAATGAGTCTAGAAATGAAAGATATAGCTATCAAACAAATTATCCCAACCTTAGGTGTCAAATCCCTGAGTTGTGGAGGTGATCCACAAAATTATGAACTAATACCTAGAGTGTAGGGTGGTCAAACTAACTCATCCCTAACTTTAGTGAAATTGATTCAACAATAATATCAAAGTGTTTTACCTAATGTATTTACCCCTAGGTAAGTGTAAAACATCATAATTACATTTACATCCGTAAAAAGATGATTTTTCCATGGTGAAACTGATAAAACTGGAAAAAATCATAGAAGACGAAGAAAGGTCAAGAGCGTAGTGCAAGTGTCAAGAGCGCATCACCATCTTGCAACCAAGTTTTGGAGGGGTTTCTGGTGTCCAAATTGAGTGCAGGATAGCTCATTGGAAAGCCTATCCTATCTAGTTTCTAGATCTTTGATTAATTTACAAAATTGACCATATTTGACCTGCCAAAAAGTCAATCTCCCAAGAATGGTCAGGAGCACAGCGCTAGGCTCAAAAAGAGGGAGAAAACATGGTTTTTTAGATTTTTTTTGACTTTTATACTGACCAGTTTGCCAAAATTTGGTTAGAAAAGTTGCTAACATACATGTATTCATCATTCTGAATCCACTGGTGGTCTTGGTTTGACCAATTGAGGTCCCTAGAAGAAGCTCAACGCCTAGAAATTCATAAAAACTCAAAAATATTCAAAATTTCCCAAAAATTTGCCAAAATTTGCAGAATTGTTGTTGATGATGTGTGTTAAGCATGGAGGTCCACATTGAACACTTGGTGCAGAACAAGGAATGGTGGAATACTGAGCTTGAAGGCATTATCCCCTGCATCCTTGGTGATGGTGTATGGCCCATATCAGAGTGGGTGAAGCTTGCGGTGGGGTCCAATGAGGCGCTCCTTCTACAAATGTAGCCACACTTTATCGCCCACCTCGAAGTTGTGTGGCACTCAATCCTTATCATGTCATTTATTGTACTTAGAATTGGATCTATCCAATATGCCTTGAACCTGTTGGTAGATGTTCTGAATGTGCTCAATGAATTTGTTCACCTTGTCAGCTTCAGACTGGACATGAGATGAATCATCCTAAGTAGTCAAAAATGGCATGGTTACGTCAATATGACATAGTGGCTGGAATCCCAAGCCCACCTGAAAGGGGTTGTGGCTGGTTGAGATGTGGAGATCTTGGTTATATCTGTGTTGTACATAGGGGAGGATCTTATCCCATGTGAATGGATGCTTTGAGTTCTACATGTGCAGAATGTGTATGATAATCCTGTTGGCGACCTATGTTTGACCATTATTTTGGGGATGGAAAGTTGTGGACTTGGTGAGCTTGGTGTCCAGCATTGACCAGAGTTTGGACCAAAATGTAATGAGGAACTTGTTTTCCCAATTTGAGATGATAGACTGTGGGATACCAAAGTGTAACCACACTCGTTCAAAGAAGAGTTTAGCAGTGGCTTCTGCTATGATATTCTTCTTGCAAGCCACCATAATGGCCATTTTTTAGAATCTTTCGAGGACCATGAAAACACAGTTGTTTCCATGCTTAGTAGAATGAAGGTTCGACATGTAATCATTGGATATGGATTCCCAAGGTCGACTAGGGTTAGGCAACGGAACATAGAGGCCTTGATTATTGATGGTCAGTTTGGAAATGGAACAGGCAATGCAGGATCTGATATACTTCCCAACATCATGTCGAAGGTTTGGCCAATATAAATAATTATGTAGTACTGCCACTGTTTTCTCGACCCTGATATGCCCAACAACCTAACTGTAGTGCACTTCCAAAATAATCTTGTCACGTTCACTTGAAGGAACAGAAAGGTGTCCTAGGTGACATAACATTGCATCCTAGAGGTGAAAATTTGGAACTTGCTTACCCTACAAGAGCGTCTTGTATGTGTGGCAAAATTCTGGATCGCTCTTATAGAGAAGCAACCAATCATAATTTTTTTGCTGACAAGAGTTGAGCACAGTGGTTTGCGCCATGATTAGTGGTCGGCTGAGAAAGTCTAAAACATTATTGGTGCTTCCCTTCTTGTACTTGATGTTCAAATGAAACTGTTGCAGATATGTGGACCACTTCCAATGAAAATCATTCTGCAACTTCCCTTATGTCTGTATGAACAAAATAGGTCGATGGTCTGTGTGGATGACCATTTCCTTCCCCAAAATGTAATTCTTCCATTGTTGGAACGTCTGCACAATGGAATACATCTCCTTGTCATAAGTGGGATACTTCCGAACTGTGTTGGAAAATGTCTCACAATGATATGCCACCGGGTTCCCCTGTTGAGTAAGAACTTCCCCAATAGCATAGTCAGAGGCATGTGTATCAATCTCAAATGGTTGTTGCAATTCTGGTAATATGACCACTGGGGTAGTGAAAATCTGATGTTTCAACTCTATGAACGCTTTCTGTTGAGAATTAAAACCAGAATAATTTTGCTTTTGTTTCTCCCTTGGTGACTTGAATCAAGGGCCAAGTGATATGAAAGAATCCCAACATGAACCTGCGGTAGAAATTAGAAAGACCCAGAAAGTTGTAGAGCTCTATTAGAGTGGTTGGGGCTGGCCAATATTAAATGACTTGGATCTTGGATGGATCCACATGCACCCCTGCTCATCAATAATTTATCCTAGATATTGAACTTGGGTCATTCTAAAAGTGCACTTCTCCAAATTGGCACACAACTTGTGTTCTTGCAGTGTTTGGAGGAATTGTTGAATGTGGTGGAGGTGCTCTTCCTGCGTCTCGCTGAAGATCAGGATGTCATCAAAGTACACTACTACAAATGAGTTGGTAAATGGCTACAAGATGTCATCCATCAGCCTCATGAAGGTTGTGGGAGCATTCTTCAACCCGAAAGGCATGACCAACCATTCGAAAAGCCCTATTTAGATTTGAAGGTAGTCTTCTACACATCAGAGGGTTCGATTGGTACCTGGTGATACCTAGACTTCAAGTCAACCTTGCTGAAATATTTCCCCCCCTTGAGTTGTTTCAGAAGGTCATCGATCCATCAGATCGGGTACCTATTCTCGACAATGATCTTGTTCAACACCCGATAGTCAATACAGAGTCTCCAAGTCCCATCCTTCTTCTGCACCAACACGATCAGGCTCCCACAGGGTGACGACCTCGACCGGATGTGACCTATCTGCAACAACCCCTAAATCTGCCTCTTTATTTCGTCATTCTCTAGAACAAAGTGCTGATAAATTTGTCCATTGGGTAGCGACACACCTGGGGTCAGATCGATGGGGTGCTTGACCTGACAGTGCAGAGGCACCCCTGTGGGTGAGGTGAATATGTCCCTATACTCCTCCACAGCCTTGTTCATTTGTTGTTGTCATGCAGAGGAACCCTGTTTGGAGGTCATGGCTACAATATTCTTCTTTCCTTGAGGGCGAATCATCAGGAAAAAAAATTACCGATTTTGGAAATGAGATTACTGCATTATTTTGCAATAACCAAAGAGATGGTGGTAGGCGGTGCTACCTTGAGTATCCTGTACAACATACTGTCCAAATTTAAAATAAAAATGTGAGGCTAGGACTCATACATGGCATGTCACTTCCACAAGTATGGTTTGCCTAGTAATACATCACAAACATCAAGAGGAGAAATGCCACATAATAACTCATCCATGAAGGGCTTGATGTTGTAGGGAAGATGACATTGTTGGCTGACGCAAAGATCCCGTCCTTGGTGAAGCCACCCGATGGTGTACGAATGTGGGTGTGCTATGGTCGACAAGCCAATTCTCTTCATGACCTTTGTTGAAATGAGGTTCTATTGTGAAACCAGCTCCAAAAATAGAAGAAAAAAGATATCAACGCCTTAGAAATAAGCCACTTCTAGGGGGAAACCTCCAATACATTACATGAATGAACAATTCTTGGATGATACAAATTAAAAAACCTCCTTTCTATATATAGGAGTCCATGAGGCCACAATGTAATCCTAGCTGACCTAACAATAATAATTTAAGGGCACAATAATAATAATATGGCGGTTACAGGGGTATAATAATAACAATAAGGGGGTTACACTAACAACAATAAGGGACTATACTAGTAATATAGGGACCTAACATGCCCCTCTCCTGCAAAAAAGTGTTGTCCTCAATGCTTGAGTAGCTCTGGGTGCTTCTGTATAAAATTCTCATCCTCCCATGTAGAATCTTTAGTGGGTAAGTTCTTCCACTTGATGAGATACTCTGAAATTGATCGATTCCGTAGTTGTCGAGTTCTTGTTTCCGTGACCGCTTCCGGTTCCAATATGATTTTTCCTTCCTCATCAAGTTCTGGCAATATTGTTTGAACTGGAAGATTTTCACCTATAACCTTCTTTAAGCACGAAACATGGAAAACTTGATGTACTCGCGAAGAAGCAGGAAGCTCCAATTTGTATGCCATAGTACCAATATTTTGCAACACCTTGTAAGGACCATAGTACTTTGGCGATAATTTATTATCCTTCTTAGCTTGCTTGAGGGACATTTGTTTGTATGGTTGTAGCCATAAAAATACCCAGTCTCCTACATCAAAACTTCTCTCATTGCGATGTTGATCTGCCTGTTGTTTCATTCGATTTTGTGCCAAATTCAGGTTATCCTTTAAGAGTTGGAGAAATTATTGTTGATGCTCGATGTGATCTTCCACTACTTGAACCTTTGAATTTTCTCTTAAATATGATGTGATGGATGGTGGATGATATCCATAAAGTGCCATAAATGGGGTCATTTTTGCTGCAGTATGGAAGGAAGTGTTATACCACCATTCAGCGAGAGGTAACCACTTAACCCATTGTGTTTGTTTATCAGATACAAAACAACGAAGATATCCTTCCAAACATTTATTTACTATCTCAGTTTGACCATCAGATTGAGGATGATAAGATGAGCTATGAGCTAATTGAGTACCCAACAAGAAAATAACTCCGTCCAAAAATTTCCAGTAAAAATGGGATCTCTGTTGCTCACAATAACCCTTGGGCTTCCATGTAGCTTTTGAATTCTGTCCATAAATGTAGTAGCAACTGTACTTGCTTTAAATGGATGAGATAATGCACAAAAGTGTGTATACTTGGTAAGTCTATCAACTACCACCATGATGACACTCTTTCCTTCGGACTTAGGTAAACCTGTGATAAAATCCATTGAAATCTCCTCCCAACGTTGACTTGGAATGGACAAAGGTTGTAGAAGTCCCGGGGTCTTAATTGTCTCAACTTTATTCTGCTGGCAAACCAAACATTCCACCACAAACTTTTGAATATCAGATTTAAGGCCATCCCAAAAAAATTCTTTCTTCACCCTGTGGTAAGTTTTTAAAAATCCTGAGTGTCCTCCTAAAGGAGAAGTGTGCAATTCCAAAAGAATATTTCGTTTTAGTTGGGAATTCTTACAAAGATATAAGCGATCTTTGTACCATAAGGAATCATTTTTCCAACTAAATGTATCAGATGTACTAGGATCTTGCTGCAACTTTTGAATGAGTGTCCACACTTCTTCGTCCTTCTTCCATTCATATCTTGCTTCGGTTATCCAATCTGGTTGGATAATAGAAATGGCACAAAGCAATGCTTCCACATCTTCATTCTTTCTTGAGAGTGCATCTGCAACAACATTTAGCTTCCCTTTTTTGTAGATTATTTCAAAGTCATAACCCAACATCTTTGTGACCCATTTTTGCTGCTCTTCTGAAGATAGTCTTTGTTCCAAAAAAGTGTTTAAGACTATCATGATCAGTTTTTACCTTGAAGTGTCTTCCCATTAGGTAAGTTCGCCATTTCTTTAGTGCATGCAGTATTGCTAACATTTCCTTCTCGTAAATAGGTTTTTGTAAATACTTTCCTTTGATTGGACGACTTTCAAAAGCAATGGGTCTTCCTTCCTGCATTAAAACTGCACCAATTCCATTTCCTGAGGCATCACATTCCACAATAAAGATTTTTGTGAAGTCTGGTGTAGCTAAGACCGGTGCTAGGCACATTGCCTCTTTAAGATGTTCAAAGGCCTTAGTTGCTTCAGGAGTCCATGAAAATGCATCTTTCTTCAATAATGTTGTTAGAGATGCTGCTATTCTCCCATAATTCTTAACAAACTTGCGATAATACCCTGTTAACCCGAGAAATCCTCGCAATTGCTTTATGGTTGTGGGGACTTTCCATTCCTTAATGGCTTTAATTTTGTTAGGGTCTACCTCAACACCCTCGTGAGATACAATATGACCCAGATATTCCACCTCTTGTACTCCAAAGAAACATTTGGATGTTTTTTCATATAATTGTTTCTCCTGCAATAGTTTGAGCACCCTGTCAACATGTTGAACATGATCCTTCCAAGACCTGCTATAGATTAGTATATCATCAAAAAATACTAGCACAAATTTTCTAAGGAAGGGTTTGAAAATGGAATTCATCAACCCTTGAAATGTAGAAGGTGCATTGGTAAGGCCATAAGGCATGACCAAAAATTCATAATGACCCTCATGAGTTCGAAATGTTGTTTTTGGAATATCTTCAGTCTTCATTCTAATTTGATGATATCCTGAACGAAGATCCAACTTGGTAAAATAAATTGCTCCATGTAATTCATCCAATAATTCATCAATCACAGGAATGGGAAATTTATCTTTAATGCTGAGCTTATTAAGCTCCCTATAATCCAGACACATTCGCCATGATCCATCCTTCTTGTGTACCAATACTACAGGAGCAGAGAAATAACTTTGACTAGGTTGAATTATACCCGCCTCTAACATTTCTGCAATCATACGTTCAATTTCACTCTTTTGGACATAAGGATATCTATAAGGCATGATGTTTGGAGGAACACTTCTTGGAATCAAATGAATAGTACGATCATGTAAAAAAATAGGTGGGAGTCCTTTGGGAGTTTCAAACACTTTGGAATGATTGTCCAATACTTTTGGAGATCTGTAGAAATAGATGATTTTGATGTTGGAACTTCTAGTGAGCATAATTGTGCAATTACACCTCACTGTTATTTCTTTAGAAGATTTTTCATGACATTAGAGCTTATTATCTTTCCCGGCTTCCCTGCAATACCCCGTAATTCGTCTTCCTTTCCTTTTGAAAATTTTTTCAAGAAAAGTTCTTGAAAATTAGAAGCTACCATCCCCAAAGATTGTAACCATTGTACTCCTAGTACAACATCAGCACCTCCCATAGGAATGGAAAGAATTGGACTATTCAATACATATTCCCCCATGGTTAGCTTGATCTTACAGCATAATGTAGAGCAATTTATAGTTCCTCCATTTGCAACCATCACTTGAAATTCTGGTGCTGGGTATAAGAAACAATTCAATTCATTGGCTACCTTACAATGAATAAAATTATGGGTACTACCTGAATCAATCAACACTATTAACTTTTTCTTCTTGATATGTCCTTCTATCTTGAGAGTTTGAGGATTGGTAATTCCTGCCAATGCATTACACGATATGGTCAGACTCATTTCTTCCTCTTCTAGGGCTGGTTCCTAGTGTATATCCTCTTCCTTTGAATATTCTTATTCATTTTCTTCTTCCTCTTCACAATCTATGTAAAATAATTTCTTCTCAGCACACTTATGACCTTTAGTGTATTTTCTATCACAACTGTAGCAAGGCCCTTTTCCTCTTTTTTCTTCCATTTGTTGTGGTGTCAACCTTGTAGGTTGTGGATATCTAGGAGTAGAAACACTTCCTTCTTTATAGAAGTGAGTGGTAGGCTTCCTTGTCACCATAATTTTACATTCAATTTTTCTTGTCAACCTGAATGCATTCTCCAATGAATCAAGTTCCAAAACATGAAATTCATGTTGGAGGTTATCTTTTAAAGTACCTATGAAGAGATCAATCCTGTGTTCCTCTGGAATATCAGTTACTCTTATATTCAATTTTTGGAAGTCCTCAATGTGCTCCCCCACTAAACACTTTTGTTTGAGATTTATCAATTGGCTAAAGAAAGTGTTTCTCTTTGTATCTTCATAATGTGCTATCATTTCCTCTGTAAAAATTGACCAAGTGACAATTTTTTTACGAGAGCAAAGCCATCGATACCATACAAATATATTTTGTTATAAATGTAAAGTTTCAATGCGTACCTTTTGTGTGTTTTGTACATTATTGAGATCAAAATATTGCCCCATCTATAGTATCCATGTTATAGGATCCTTTCCATCAAACTTCCTCATATCCATTTTTGGAATATGGTGGTTCTTCCCTCCAACATTAGAGTTTTTGAAATCACGATTAACATTTATTTTGTTCTCATCATGAGTTTCGTATACTATCTTTTCACCATTAGGAAACATTTCTTGTATCAACTTTGTCAAACCTTCCATGTCTGCTTTTACATCATTCTTCATGTTTTCCATCTTAGCTTCCATGTCATCCATCTTAGATTCCATGCCAGCTTCCATGCCATCCATCTTAGCTTCGATGCCATTATTCAAACCATCCATCTTAGATTCCATGCCTGTCTTCAAACCATCCATCTTATTTTCCATGCCTTTCTTCAAAACTTCCATGTCATTTTTTGTTGCTCTTTGAGAGAGCGAAATTTGTTGCACTTGCTCTTGTAATTTTGATATGTCATGCTGCCATTCTTCGTCTTCATGAGTCATAGTAGATCCTTCTAAAGGATTAATGGGTGCTGAATTCCTTTTAGGGGCCATTTTAGAATCCAATACTGATATCTATTCTACAATATGCCCTTGGAATCAATTCAACTTAATTCTTCAAACAATACTTATGCAATTCGGAAAAACAAAATACACACCTTTTACTTGCTTTTGAGGATCTCGATGTTGAAATTGACTTGTCTATATACTTGAATATTATAAATATCTCAAATTAGGCCCTGTAGTTTTCCTATGAAGCTTATTTAAAATTCCATAGGTCTGACTTGATTTGGATTCTTCAAGACAAAGTTATGTCCAATCTCCCACAATGACCTAATTATGGACTAGTTCAGTAGAGCTAACTTGTACGAATTGCCACGTGTCACTGTTTTCTCCTTTGGATCTAAAATTTATATATCGGAAACTACAGTATGTGTGCTTCCAATAAATTTTTACATAATTCCAATCCGATGTTCAGAGAGATTTTTATGAAGATTTTCCCATGATCACCTCTTTGAGACGAAATTTGAGAACCTGAAAAAGAGCTAACTTCGACAGATCATATCTCCAAAAATTTTGTGAACCAAGCTTTGAAATTGTGCGAAGATGTTCCTCCAGATTTTAGCTTTGCGCTGTAAAAATTTCAGCTTCTGAACCTTTGTAGAATAAAAGTTATAGTGAAAATTATGCGATGACCTTTTTAAGTGAAATTCGGGAGCCTGCGAAAAGCCCTAAATTCCACAAATTATATCTCTGAAAATATTGCAAACCAAGCTCTGAAATTGTGTGATGATGTTCCTTAGGATTTCTTCTTCGCACTCTAAAAATTTCAGCTTCTGAACCTTCGTATAAAAAAATTTATAGTGCAAATTCCACGATGACTTGTTTGGAGCAGCGAAACCCTAGTATCCAAAGCTCTGATACCAAATGTTGTGAAACCAACTCCAAAAATAGAATAAAAGAGATATCAACGCCTTATAAATAAGACATTTCGAGGGGGAAACCTCCAATACATTACATGAATGAACAATTATGGGATGATACAAATTACAAAACCTCCATTCTATATATAGGAGTCCATGGGGCCACAATCTAATTCTAGTGGGGCCACAATGTAATCCTAGCCGACCTAACAATAATAATTTAAGGGCATAATAATAACAATATGGGGGTTACAAGGGTACAACAATAACATTAAGGAGGTTACACTAACAACAATAAGGGACTGTACTAGTAATATAGGGACCTTCTGGTTCCTCCTTTTGGATATTTGTGGTGGAAATGGTGGCGTTGGGCTCCACATCGATATTTTTCTTCCCTTTTTCATGTCCCTTGTTTGGTTCTGATTTAAAGTCGTAGCATGCATCTGATTTAGAAGTCTTCAGCTCGACCACCAGTGACTGCTTGGACTAACACTCACTTGTGTTGTGAGTGGAGCTCTTATGGAACTCACACCACCTTCTCGTGTCCTTCTTTGGCTTCGTGGTGTTTTTATTTGCTTGTGGCCTTGGCAGGTTATCCTGGGTCACCTTGCCTTGGCTTTGTCCTTTTTTTTGCTGTTTGGGGTCACCTTTCCCTTGCTTCTGATTCACAGATCCAAATTCTTGCTTCTTGTAGGAATTTACAAGGTAAGTTCCTTAGATAAAAAACCAAAGGTCACTGCTCATAAATAGATCACAAATCAGTACACTAGTATATCACGTGGTTAAAACCCTCAAAGTGGGAAACAGTTCACGGCCCGAGCCAATGCGGCCACTACAGGAAATTTATTAATATAAAAAGAAAAGTTACATATGTTTCTCTCATAAACGAATTTTTTTGACAAACGACACTCCATGCTCTTTAACTAGAGATCATGAACCAATCAGGTGTGTTAACATTGGAAAATCGTACAAGTAGAAGACGACATTATTTAATGTTAAGAAGAGGATTTACAGGACTGGAAGACATTACAGAATCTGGAAAGTATTTAAAAATCTCTAAGTTCTGAGGAAAAATCAAATTTGAGCAAGTCATAAATGCTTTTGCGTGCATTATCCTTCGTGAAGAGCGCCTTTGCGCGCCTCATGACTTGAAATGCATGCAATCATAGGAGTGGCGAAAGTCACTTTCTGGGACCACAAAAAATCACACTCCAGGATAGTGATTCCTCACTTGAAGCCACCTAAGGACAACCACCAAAGCCTCCTTAGACATTAAGTGATCATATAATGGAATATTTGGAGCACACAAAGGAATCATTCCCCTCTCTTGGGTCACGATCCACAATGTACCAAGATAGGGAAGGAGGATTTGAATTCTCCTATATAAGGCCACCATGAGATGAAGAATGTGTGAAGACATTGTTATGCTGGCCAGAATTGCCCAAGCAATACTAGCAGTGTGTGATCTGGAGCTGAAGATAGAGGGGACTCAATTTTTGGCCATCCAACAAGTTAAGTCCACCAAAATAGAGAGAGGGAGACTTTGCACCAAGGCAAGCTTGAAGTAAAAATATACTTGCATTGGGACTTAGAACCCATGTTCTAGGGGCCCTTTGGCAAGAGGGTTTAAGGTTTCATCCTTATTTCCTACCAAAAATCAATAAGAGGGGCCAAAGAGCCACTATTTAGATTATTGTAGATGTTTGAATCTATTCAGAGCTTGTGTTTATTTGTTTTTGTTTTAGTTTAGTTTTAGTTTATATATGCATGTTATTTCTCTATCTAGTATGTTTATGATTCTAGGTTGTTCCACTAACTTGCTTAACTCAACTTCTTTTTCTTCCTGTTACCAATAACTTAAGTGGGTAGAACACACCCCTTAAGTTGGTGTGATTTCGTACACACATGCACCAAACACACTAAAAATAGGATTGGTGACTCCACTAACATTTATTACCAAGTTTATGTGGTTGTGCCTCTTTTTTGTAGAAACTTTTGTCTGTGTTGTGAAGTGGAGCTGAATTTCCCCTGATTTCTCTTGCAGTCCCTAGTTCATCCCAAGTGACAGACTGAAGTAGAAAAACTCCAAAAATTAGTTTTGCAGGACTTTTCACACTTTTCCCTCCACAGAAGCGCCCAAGGCGCGCGTTCAGAGCTAATCCGCATGCAGACATCGCGCCTGTTTCAGCCTTTTGCGCGTAAAAGACAGAAAGGGAAATTTCTCCCTCATTTCTATCAGTTCCTACTTGTAAAGTGCTTGGCAGCCCCTAATACACCTGCCATCACTAGTTGTGGTACCCCGCAGCTTGCTAACGCTCACTCTTAGCTGCTTTTTTTAGGATTAGTGTCAGTTTTATTTCAAGTTGATTTTTGCAAAGTTCACACATAGTTTAAGTAGGGGGGGAAAATAACTTGCATTCTGAAATTTTTTTATGTTTTGTGATTTCAGGTACCAACGCACCTAGATAACTAGCCAAAGTAAGTGGCCCAAGTCCATGCATGCTTAGTTAGTTTCTTTTTTTATAGTGTAAAAGTTATTATTTTAGTTCAATTTTTGCACTAGGAATTATGGGACTAGGATTGAATTGTCAATAGAAGAGCAAGTAATCTCTACTACCTTTTCATCCTCTGGTGATCCTAAGTAAGCATATGAACACTCTCTATTCACAACTCGCCATCTCCCTTTAGTTAATCACATAGATTAACTAGGAAAAATAGAAATTGGCCCATATCCGCACATGTTTTTCTTTTGAGCAAGGAACAATACAACATAGTTTAAATAGGGGATTTTGAAAAGGATCATTGCATATCCACACGTTCAAACTATGTGCTTGTCCACTTTGTGCTCACACACATTCACCCACTAAGTGAAGCAAAGACACCTAAAACTAACTTAACC
The DNA here is from genome assembly GCA_034641835.2 of Pinus albicaulis. Classification (NCBI taxonomy): domain Eukaryota; kingdom Viridiplantae; phylum Streptophyta; class Pinopsida; order Pinales; family Pinaceae; genus Pinus; species Pinus albicaulis. The sequence continues at coordinate 1,634,624,794 of CM076580.1, read as the reverse complement.
AAATTCACTAAATTCTCTCACAAGGGCCACAAGAATTTATAGCTTAAGTTAGGATGAAGGGGGTAGGCATCCAATAAGCCATCCCAAAACCAAACTCACCAATATAACCAGGAGAAATACCCTCCTAAAGTAGTGAATAAAAAATGAAAAAACAAGCCAAAAGGGAACCCTGGACAGAGGGGAAACAAGCAGCAATGCCCTCTACAATCCCAAGCTGGAGGCAAATCCAACCAGAATCAGAGCCAGGAGCCAAGAAATGCCCAACGATGGAGAAAAAATCCACCTCTTCGAACAAACCATTCTTGTTCTATATGTGGTGAGTACAGCCATTATACTCACCACTGTCTCGATCTCCCTGAGCTGAAGAAGCTACAGAGTAACTGAGGACAAGGAGGATCTTCCCAGTAACCAGCTGTGATGCAGGAAAATTCCCCCCATCAAGGGATGGTAAGCTCTCAGCAGCAAATTCCAGATGACTCCAAGAAAAGTAGCCATGAAATCTACATGACTGGTGAAGAGATGTTTCTCCAAACACGAAATCGCAATTACGACACCCCACCAGACACTAATATGTTAAGGGAAAGTACCAGTGCACCGAATGCACCTTTGACCATTTCAAAGATGCCTATCGAGCCATTGCCAAATATGGCGAAGGGACCCAATAGGCGAGTAGGAAACTATTCCAAAGTGGTCCATAATTATAGCATCGTGGAAAATTTATCACAATCTCCCGCTGCTATGTCAGCTTTGGAAGTATTTTAGTCATGCCCAAAACAACAAAAAGCCCTATTTTCTATGTTAGGTGCTATCAACCCTGCCGATACACGCCTAATGGATTTTGACTTAGACAAAGCCACTCCCAGGCTCCCTTCCATGGTCGCCTTCTAGATACCAGTGTCGGTCCAGAATATCACAAATCACCGATGTGTCATAGACGAGGGTGCATCCACGTGCATCATTTCAAAAAATTTTGGCAGAAGTTATGATTTGTCAAACTAAAACCCTCAGTCATCACACTTAGAGCATACGACGGTCATCCTTCGACCCCCATCGACCTCTACCAAAATTTCCCAGTCTGATTAGTCGAAAAGATGGTCCATATAGAAACTGAAGTCTTGGATGCTCACTTGGACTACAATATACTTCTTGGGTAGAGTTATATGTATGCCATGTCAGCCATAGTCTCCTCTGTCTTCCGCATTATGATGTTCCCCCACGAGGACTGCATCATTACTGTAGACCAATTCATGCATAGCAAGAAGTGACCCCTAACAAAAAATGATGTAATTCTACACTATGTAGATACATCCTCAGATGCACTTTCACAGTACCAAGAATATGGCCCCATCAAGTTCAAAACATTGTCCATTCTAAGGTCATTCCTAGGAGATCCTCCCATTATCCCTGAGTCATCACCCGATGTCACAGGGGCTCTGGCGTGCATGATGTCCACATCAAGTTTCAAAGCTAGTCAGGACATGGACACAAGCAGTATTAGCGCCGAGTCATCGGTCACGATATATTCTCTAGCCTACGCCGCTTCCCAAACCCCTTTCCTCTACCCCCCAGCTAGTTTCGTCTCCCAGTAGGTTTTGTCAACACTGGTGTTACCAAACATATCATTGGAAATACCAGTTTGGTACCTCATTCCCCCTATAGAAACAAGAGCCACCCACATCATTTCCACAGGGCTGAAGCCCCTCAGTCCTAAGGAGGACCCACCCATCGAAGAAACGGTCGAAACCATCCCTGTAAAGGAAATTTCCATTGAAAAACCGATGATCATGGCTAAGAAAACCGAGAAGCGAGGAAAGAAACTAGCTACTCCATCCATACAATGGGAATCACTAGTCTGTGCCATATGCGACGTAATAGGTCACCCTACACATATCTTCCCACAGATGGATGAATTAAAACCACTCCTTGGCTCTAAGACAGACATCACAACGTCGTGTTCCCATAAAAAGGAACCTACCACCAAAGGTAAAGGTAAAGCATTGTGTACCAATCATGCATGCGCTCTCTGCAGCAACTATGGACACTATACCCATGATTGCCCAAAGATCCCGTGATATATAGATGCCTTACACGCCATCGAGCGATCCTATCAAGATGATCCCTCCACCCAGGCATCCGGAAATGGACCTCATACCATCCTGTACATATAGGAAGAACGAAGGGCCCCAGAAAGACCCTCAGTCATGCCCCCTCCTGTTATACGTTGGACACTATGCAATGAATGTGGTCACTTCCTTGAAGAATGCGCAGCCCTGGAACTCATCCACGGATGGTATCCTATAAAACAGGTTTACCATGTTAGATTGTGGGCAGCACAATTCACATGTCCGTTATGCGCTGACAATCACCTTCTGGAGAATCGTCACTATATCCCCCAATTTTGGCTAGCCCTCACTAGTTTGTGCTCAGTCATAGTTTGCCTCTCCCGAGAAGATGACATGGACACAGAGTCCACGGACAGCTCCACAACCCAAGAGGATGTGACGAGCATATCCATCATGTTCTTGTCAATTGAAAAGAGACCAATCAGAGAACCCCTAGTTACCCCCAACTGCTCTCTACAGAGACGACCAAGATGCACGTTGTGCAAGATGCCCAATCATGTGGTAGCCACTTGCCCTGATTGAGCAACATTACGATGTCGATTCCTTGCCAGGCCTCAAACTGAGCATGATGGGACCCCCATATCTAGGCTATTATGCCTAATATTCCAAGGCAATAATTATGATCGGCACTGCACTTATGCCTCACAACTTTGTCCTACCATCGATATGATTCATACCATATAGAAGAGAGAGGACGACCTCCATAAGTGGTATAAAAGGTACACCACCTCTGGGTCAACGACTGCACCCCTGCATGGGCATGACGAGTGAACTAGGACAACAAACCAACCCACAATGACCCAGGCCAATCCTAGGATAAAATGCGGACTATGCAACCAGAATGACCATCGAGTCAATCATTGCAGAGCACTGAAGCCCCTTGCAAACATTTTTCACATAGTCTCTTCTCTCCCTTAAAAGATTCTCTCTAACCAAGAGAAGGTTACGCGTACCTATTGCCGGATTTTTTCACACTTTCACCATACGATTAAATTTGTGCACCTCCCTAAGCTAAGAGCGGCAAGAGAAACGTTGAGTCTACACTCCCCCAAAGAGTCATACACACCTAAGCCAACAACATGGAAGTGGAAGCAGAAGACCAACTCTTCTACAATAGATCCCTTCCAAGAATCCACATCTGGGACGTCAAGTAGCGTTGATTCCCATAAAATCTATTCCGTTGGCACAGTGATACCATGCACTATCTGCACCATCCAAAATCACACACCAGAGGTATACCCGCTAATGGAAACATTTAGGCACCTCTGCGGCAGGCATAATTTCAACCCATAGGAAATTGACCATCCTAGAGGGGAACCCAACCTTACGTTTAAGAAAACTCCCATCACGAAGATTCTTCCCCCACCAAACGCTGACGACACGGTTCACCATATTCGATTCTTCTCATCGCATAGCGAAAATAGGATTGCAGCTGCCCCCACATCCCAGGATTTCCACCTTATTCCTGCCGCAAAAGATCAAGGTACTTTGCGCTTTTGCATGGGTTTCCACAAGATCTCAAATTTTCACGCCGCTATTGAACTCCTTAATGATACCCAACCTCTATAAAAATTCCTAGTACAACTAGAGCTCATCGATGAAAGTCGACGACAGTCACTGCAACACAACAAGGCCCACAAGAAATGGGTAAAAGCGTCATTCGACTGCCACATCAACCCTCGCTCATTCATCGAGGGAGAACTAGTCCTTCACTATGATGTCGCGAAAGAAGCCTTAGGGCTAGGAAAGTTTGAAACTTTGTGGAAAGGACCCTACATCATCAAACATTTCCTCCGACAGGGGGCATACATCTTGATGGAACTTGACAGGACATACCTCAACAACCCCGTCAACAGCCTTTACCTCAAGAAATTCTACCCATAAGGGCCAAGATGGCCCTTCCCTAGAGTGAATGTACACAAACCTATCCACTAAAATTTTTGACCAAAAGAAATATTAAACACGCTCAAAGTGCCATTATGGATCATCAACCTGAACCTTATTTCAGATTTGCTGTTGGAGCATCAAGATCGTCTCAAAGTTTAGTCGCAGCTGCCTGGGTCATCTACCACCCTGACCGATCGCCACTTTTCTCAAACGATGTGTGCATCGGTTCAGCGACTAAAAATCAGGCAGAATATGATGCCGTCATCGGACTTATGTGCGACACCCTCCATCAGGGCATACACCATATGCATGTCTACCTCGATTCCCAGTTAGTAGTGTCACAATTAAACCAAACATTTGAGATGAGAGATACACATCTATTTAGAAAATATTTGCGTGAAAAAAGATTAAGCAGCCAATTTGAATATATTACATTCACACATGTACCAAGGATTCAAAACCAAGCAGCTGATTGCATAGCCAACAATATCCTAAACTTGAATTCATCTTGAATAAACCATCACAAATAAAAAACCAAAAACATAGATATCCATCAGCATAACATCATCCATAAACCGAAACAGGTGACACAACATGTTGAGCTGCAAAAAATATCTCTCATATATATATATATATCATGATGTATGTGTCTAAGTACAAAAATAGCGTTGCCGACCCATCGGCCAGCCCAAAGATAAAAAAAAATAGGGGAAGCACCCTCATAATGGGTGCTTTCCCTGTGTACAAGTAAATTCTAGGGTAGTGCCCACTCAAGAGGGGCACTTGGACCCACAACCGCTCTTGGTGCCACCACATGAGCTACCGTCACAACTGAGACTGCCACCCTACGTAAAATAGGCCGATAGTCCCTCTCTTGGGCCATCATAATCTCCAACTAGACCTCCTTGAGATCATCCATAAAACCTCGAGTAGTCATCCCCTAGGTCAAGCGGTCGAATTGACCCTAGGAATCCTCTAGAACCGACACCTGAGCAGTCACTTCTGCTATGCGAGCCTCCACCATATCTGCACGTGCCACCTCTGCATCAGCACAAGCTCACTCGATTGCAGCCTCAGCAGTGTCTGAGCTGCTACCCTCCCCTGAAGGGCTAGTGCTGCCACTAGGTCCTCCAGCAACATCTCCTCCCTGCCTGCCCCTAGGTCTCCAAAGAGGACTGTGGCTGACCAATCGAGCCATGAGGCAACCTACCTCGCCCACATCTGCAAAGAGTAACCAAAAATATGTCAGTGTCACCATCAAAACACATAAGCACATATATACTCAATAAATGCATAAAACATACAAAACGTACCTATTGGCCCCCAAGCATAACCAAGAGGGAGACCCTTATTTGGATCCCCCTGGAAGTCCATCCCTACATATGGGAATAGAAAGAACATTTGTGGGTTCACCTCGAACCAGGCCTCTGTCGTGGCGTTCCAATAATGCCCCACCATGACATCATCGCCTCGCGGCATCATCAGAGCCCACCTCCTCATACGAGGCTCCCGTGGCCCCCCAGGAGGCACCGCCACCAGTGGTCTCAGTAGCACTACCCTCCTGTACATAATGGTGCACAAAATGTTGGCGTACGCAAACAACTTTGATCCACTGTGGACCTTGTTGAGTTGCACACCATCCCGTCATAGCAGAAATGGGAAAAATCATAGAAATGCCCGGACTTCAACCGATGCAAGACTCCAACCTACAGGCCGAATGCCCGATGCGAAGCCGACGACCCTGCAAGTCGCATAATCACTACTAGAGCACATCGCTCTGCCAAATCTGTCACTGATGCAATGCTGATGCACACCTCCGTAAGAGGCGCCCCACCACAGTGACGTCTCTAGAATCTCTCCAGATACATTCTTTCAGAAGGGAGTGGATACCTCAATGCCTCGCCATGAGGCAGTAACCCAGTCACAAAATATACGTCTGTCTCAAGATGAATAATCAGGTTCGTCTGACGTAGCATGAACATGTTGGACCTCCTGCGCCAATGCCAAATTAAGTAACGTAGCAATCAGTCCTGCGACTGAAGAAGCTCATTCTCCTCAAAATTCAGCGGCCCCCATTGCGCCAGCTGACAATGCGCCCCAGCATCAAAAGCCAATGCAGTTCGAAGCTCGGGCCAATCTCGCTCCCTCCATAACAACCTGTCATCCAAATAGGTACCCATCAGCAACAAAAAACAGGAAAAAATACCAAAAATGGGCAAAAATTAAAAAAAATTCTTGCCTCGGCCTTTTTGCGTGCCTGTCCCTCAGACATGCGTGCTTAGGGTGCACTTGTATTTTCCACAGGTGTGCTTAAGGCACGCCAAAGAAGGGGAACATGGCGCTTTAAGTGTGCTTATCCCCGGAAAATGTGCACAGAGGGCACGCTTTTTCCCTGATCGGCCACACAATCTAGGGAAAAAAACACTCAGAATCCATACAAACCAAGTCTGTACGGACCCCGGTACCATCAAGCTAAAAACATTAAAGTGCAGGATGTCATGGAGGTTACCTGGGCATGATATCGCTAATCCCTAGCACTCAGGCTTATCGCAATGGCAAGAACTGCTATGCAAAAGCCTCTGACCTCTCAAGAACTCAACAAGTACAAATGAATTGAATTAGGCCATATTCATCTATATATCGCCCCTTTCAAAACCTTTGGAGGACCATAACGAGAGATCAGAAGGTCCGTTCTCTGAACCATAAGCTACACCATGATCAGCACTCCATAATGAATAGAGGCGATGCCACACAATCACACTCCAAAAAAATTATTTTTTCAGCGTCGACAGGTATGCCCTCTCTCATCTTTTTTAAAAAGCTCATGACTTCCAATAAATATTTGATAAAGAATATGCTTTCACTTGAGGTATTTATTTTTGCAGGAAAAGCTTGCAAACCCATTCACAATTCCATCTACTGAAAGTTCCAAGGCAGGTATCATTTTTCCCTCAGCATGATAAAGTCCTAGTAACTCTGCATATCCTGGCATCATTTCTCCATCAGAAATCAACCATAGGGTCCTCATATCCCACATTGTTTATCATCACCTCACCCTGCACATGATAAACATCCTCGTTGGTCGGTAGAGCCTCCCCTCCATGGCACTCGTCACCAATAGTAGACCAGATATCACAACAAAAGTGACGCCATGGCCATACCACTCTAGTCTGGGAAGCACCTCATGCCCATCCATCCACCATGCATACAGGTCAAGTTTTACCATACAAAATAATACCCCCTTCACGGACGACTAGGTTGTGTAAGCAAATCAAAAGCGCACCACCACGCCTCGTATTTGGCCCACCATACCTCCACCAGCATAATCCCATCTGCGATACTTTTTCATCTGCATCATCAACCCCACACATGAGACCAACCAATGGGATCCCCACCCTCAGCAAAACACCTTTCTCACAACATTAATGTGCGAACACTTTCATGTTTTGCGGTACCCATCTCTATGTTTTGTACAAACCAAACCCCATTATTTTATTCTTTTGGTAAGTGTACAAAGACCACAAATGGTGCACTACACCCCCCACCGTCTCATTCATATTTTTCTCCCATGGCAGCATTCCCTGAACACCCTTGGTCGGAGTATTACATCCCCATGCACAAGCCACCATGACATTCATAGCCAATTTATACCCACCTTGGAAGTCCTACCGACTCTGGGGATCTCCCCATCATAAATAACTATGACTACCGCCAAGCTGCTTAGTATACTCCGACCTCGAGCCACTGAATCCCCATCATTAGTTTTTAGTCACCCCTCGCCAACATGCCAATGTTAAACCCATCACCTCCGGCCCCCCTGACCCCTCATGTCAGCAACCCCTTGTTTGGTTTAGGCTTCCTTTTTGTCGACTTCGACACCTATTTTCCAATAACGAAGTGGTACCTTGGATCACACCTCTCCATAAAAGAGGCATCCTCGGGTGGCACTGTGGGAGACATCATTTCCCACAGATGTCGTCGATCCTCCTTTCATTCAACTACAACAAAAGCTTTCATGTCAAGATGGTATCGTACCTTGCAACCATTTCACTTTGATCAAATTCATTGAAGACCCGTGCCTTCATAAGCGTCTCTTTTAGTAAAGCTTACACGGGAAGGTCCCAACCAACGCCTATGCATACAATGTGCATCTATATGCCATACCAAGTTTACACATATGGGTACCACAATCCACCTATTGTCAAAGAAAAAATGCCCTAGAGGGCGTCAGCAGTCATTGTCAGCAACCACCAAATCACTACCATATTAGTGACACAGACATAACATATATATGTCAAATATATTTGTTTAGATAGCCACAACATCACGAGCATGGGACATGCCCGCCTCGTAGAAAATTTGTATATGTATTGTATTATATTTGCTTACAGGGGTCCCATAGGACATGGTCATTCTTGGAACCGGTGCAGGGTGTTTCCAATTCCAAGCTTCACAGAGGTCTCTCTCTCTTTACGCATGATATACAAAAAAGAAACTATAATGTATTTTGGCTATGTAGTCCTTCCTAGACCTCACACATTAGGGGGACACCGTTAACACTGGAAAATCGTACAACCAGAAGACGACATTTTTTAATGTCAAGCAGAAGGATTTACAGGGCTGGAAGACATTACAGAATATGGAAAGTATTTAAAAATCTCTAAGGTTTGAGGAAAAATCAAATTTGATCAATTCATAAATTCGTTTGCATGCATTATCCTTCTTGAAGAGCGCCTTTGTGTGCCTTGTGACCCGAAATGCACGCAATCCTGGGAGTGGCGAAAGTCACTTTCTGGGACCACAAAAAAGCACACTCCAGGATAGTTATTCCTCACTAGAAGCTGCCTAAGGACAACCACCAAAGCCTCCTTAGAAATTAAGTGAGCACACAATGGAATATTTGGAGCACACAAAGGAATCAGCCCCCTTTCTTGGGTCACCATCCACAATGTAATAAGAAAGGGAAGGAGGATTTAAATTCTCTTATATAAGGCCACCATGAGATGAAGAATGTGTGAACACGTTGTTATGCTAGCTATAATTTCCCAAGAAATACCAGCAGTGTGTGATCCAGAGCTGAAGATAGAGGGGACTCAATTGTTGGCCATCCAACAAGTTCAGTTCACCATAGTAGAGAGAGGGAGACTTTACACCGAGGTAAGCTTGGAGTAGAAAAATCCTTGCATCATGACTTAGAACCCATGTTCTAGGGGCCCTTTGGCAAGAGGGTTTAAAGTTTCATCCTTATTTCCTACCAGCACTCAATAAGAAGGGCTGAAGAGCCACCGTTCGGATTATTTTAGTTTTTTGACTTTATTCAGAGATTGTGTTTATTTATTTAAGTTTTAGTTTAATTTTATTTTATATATGCACGCTATTTCTCTATCTAGTATGTTTATGATTCTAGCTTGTTCCACTAACTTTCTTGACTCCACTTCTTTTTCTACCTTTTACCAATAACTTAAGTGGGTAGAACACACCCCTTAAGTTGGTGTGATTTCGTACATACGTGCACCAAACACACTAAAAAATGGTGTTAAGCCCTATATCAAGTGTCGTTAATACCAAGGAGAGAGTGAACCGTCGTATCAATACAAATCGTGACCGTCGGATTATAAGTTACAAATGTACATAGTAAATAAACACACTTTACCTAACTCTACACTAGACCAAGTTATACTTTACTATTTCTTATGTGTCGGAATATCCTACCATCCCCCCTTAAGAACAACTTGGGACAAGATTGAAGGATTTACAAAGATGACACAAAAAGGAGCCTATTTCCTATGTGTCGAAATATCCTAACATCCCTCCTTAAGAACAACTTGGGATAGGATTGAAGGATTTACAAAGGTGACGCAATAGGAGAAGGAAGGAGGCATTAGAGCATATCCCCCCTTAATGATAACTTTCCTAAAATCCAAGCATGGATCGAAGTTTGGTAAACTTCACTTTTGTGAGAGCCTTTGTAAATATATCGGCTACTTGATCATTGGTTGGACAATACTGCATTTCAAGAACACGATCATGAATAAGCTTTCTGATGAAGTGTATGTGGAGCTCAATGTGTTTCTTATGCTGATGATGAACTGGATCTTTACATAGCTGTATGGCACTCTGATTATCACACTAAAGTGTATTTGGATGTTGCTGATGAAGGCCAAATTCAGATAGGATCTGACAAAGCCACATGGCTTCCTTGCTGGATTCACCTGCACCATGATACTATGCTTCTACTGAAGAAAGAGAGATGGCACTTTGTTTCTTACAAGACCATGTAATAGGTGTTGAACCAAGAGTGAATACATATCTTGCAGTAGACTTTCAATCATCAGGGTCACCAGCCCAATCTGAATCACTGAAACCAATCAATAATGGAGAGGCTCCTGTACTGTAATGAATCCTAAAATGAACTGTACCTCGAATATATCGAATTATTATTTTAGCTGCTTTCCAGTGACTTTCATGAGGTTGGTGCATAAATCGAGCAACAAGACCAACGACAAAGGAAAGGTCAGGATGAGTGTGGGTTAGATACAGAAGTTTACCAACAAGCTGAGGGTATAAGGTAGCATCAACTTCAAGAGTAGTAAAAGTGACTAAAATCTTGACTCCAGACTGAAAGGGAGAAGGGGATGGCTTACAATCTTCCATGTGAAAGTGGCGTAGAAGATCACATCCATACTTGGACTGAGAAAGGGTAATACCTTCTTTGGATTGCAAGACTTGAAGACCAAGGAAATTTTTGGTATCCCGTGTTTTGACAGTTTGGAAAATCAAAAGACAAGGCAACATCAGAACCAATCTTTAGAGTTCCAGGATCTAGTCCTCCTGTCCTCAGAGAGGGATATCTCAAATATTTGCTTGCAAAGGTTTATCTTGTTTGCTTTGGTTATGGATTTTATACTAGTTATTAGATGCAGATGTTTGTTTGGTTGGGTTGAGTTGATACAGCGGAATATGAAAGGTCTAGGAAAGATAGACAGAAAGAGGAAATATCTGGTTCATTGGGCAATGGAGTCAAAATAAGGTCATGACAAACTCATCAATGGATATGGGATATCAAAGGGAAAATATAACTTGGCCACAGGATCCTTTGTTTTGGAATGAGATGGACATTAATGTTTTGGAAAGAGAAGCTTAATTCTCAACAAAGGGAACTTGAAAACATAAATTAACAATAGAGAGATATTTGATAGACAGGGCTAACCATAAATTCCACAAACATTCTTTAAGCAAATAATGACTTCAAGACAACTTTTAAAATGAAATCTAAGATTCGGGGAACTCCCTATTTCCTCAAATATTTTATTTTAAAGGACTTAGAAAACATAAAAGATTCATTGATAGCTACATTCATAGAAGAGGGAACACCTAAATAACATCTATGCTTGCAACTATAAAGACCTTCAAAACAACTGTTCAAGAAGGGGA